>VXAU01001961.1:20134-36576 GCA_013399695.1 Formicarius rufipectus | reverse complement strand
CCCCCCCCCCCCCCCCCCCGCGAGGTGCCTTAGGGTGAACAGAGGTGTTAAAAGCAGGACATAACTGTTTCTGCTCACTAAGTTGATGTTCACTGCTAAAACCATTGACTCTATTTCGATTCACTGTAATTGCCAAAACCAGCAGACATTGCTGCGGTCCGACGATTAAGAAACTTTTACTCAACAGGACTGGGACAGGGATAAAAGATGCATCTCCCCATAACTGACAAGTCAAGCTCTGCAGCACTGTGAAACCGAAACCATATCAATTGTAAGCAGCTGTCTATTCCATTTTCAAAAACTCTGATCAGATAATTGTTAATGTTTCAAGAAACCAATGGTTTCCCCAGTTGGAGTGCTGAAATAGCACTGCATGCAATGAGGTCACCCAAGGATAAGTGGGGGCTTTATTACTTAAGTACTCTGTAAGCATAATTCTGGTTATAAAACACCTCTCTCCCAAATTATTTGAGATTGAAATATTTCCCTCATTGTATTTTTCTGGTGAAGTACATTGAAAAATGTCACAATTACTTACAGTGGATATGTTTCACAGACTACAAAAACTGTATCTGTCAAAACTTCTAGAAGTTGAGTATATTTTTCTGATTCATGGAGACAAGAATCCAAAACTAATGTTTTGGATTGGTGGTTTGTCCCTTTTTTGTTTTGATTTGGTTTCATCTGGATTTTTGTTTGGTTTTGTTTGTTTGTTGGTTCAGGTTTATTTCTTTTAGATGGCTTGATCTCAGCCTGTCCCCACCGCCTCCTTTTAAAATAATGTGATACAAGAATTCACTTTGTATTTAATACCTGAAATATCTAATATATGGTAGTTCGTTTTGGTTTTAAATAGAACAGGCGAACACATACCAGAGTACCCATAAAATACACTCAATAACAAGAAAATAAACTAGATAAATCATGATGCTTCAAAGACTCTGAGCTTGCACTAGTTAGAAATATTAACATGTGGACTGAATATGAGTTAAGGCACTTTGGAGGATGTGAAAGTGAGTTAAGCAGGGCATGGAAAAGTAGCTGTAAACTGATGGTCACCTGTTAGACCTTCTTAGTGCCTTCTGGGCATGTTATGCTATCATCACACAGGAATGACTGTGCCCTTACAGCTACCAGGATCAATCTGCTCATGAGCATACACCAGCCTGGACTGCTGTATCAGCAGGAAGGTCCAAGAACACATACTGTGGATGGTGTTATCCTCCAGGCTAGTGGTTTTCAAACTACGGTCATAAGAAACCCTTGGAGTCCTTGAAACTGTTAAACTATTGTATAGGGAAGATAAAGTGAGTGGTACAATGATGGTCTCTCAGCAGCTAGTTTTCCTGTTGCAGTACTATGTTTTTAAGGAGATATGCAAGACCCTTTCCAAGCAGATTTTAGATTTGTAACCTTTCTGTTCAGGCCTGTGATGTTTCATGCAGTAACAATGTGAGGAACAGAAGCACTTGCTATCTTATGAAATTGCAAATTAATTCACTTTGCATTTTGGTACTGTTTGAGGGGTCCCAGGATGATGACATTGGGGAAAGGGAAAAGTCTTGATGTGTGTTCAGGGAAGAAATTTGGGTGGGCACAGCATCTCACTGTGAGATGTCAAAACTCTGTGTTTACAGGGGTAAGGGACTGAAAAGACCGTCAGTTGACATATCCAGACTCATAGCTGGTTCATAACTCCTGCTGCCAGCCCTGTTCAGGTCTTCCCATAGGCTCACAAGGGTCTCTTCCACCATGCTTCGTGAACCCTCTTCCCTTTCTTGCCTTTATTTTTCTTCATTTGCTCAGGCTCCTTACTTAGCATTCCTCACTCTCTCAGCCTGGTATTAATCAAAGCAGCAGTTCCTGTAAGGCTTCCCTTATCTCATGTGTCCTTGACACTCCTTAGGATGAAAAGTTGTGGAGCTGGATCACTCTGCCCCAGGGAGGGAGGTGGCATCCAATGGGTGAGTAGGAGCTGTAGTAAGATCCCTTCCCAGGGAACAGTAGAGGGAAGGGAAGACCAGGGGCATATGCAGAGATGTCAGGGATGTCTCCTTTTGTTTCACCTCCAATGGCATCACTTCTGTGAGCAGTGACTATGCCAGTATGTCACAGTGTCAGAAGCCCCTCTCCAATCTGCTTTAAGGTTAGCTGACGTGATGCCCCAAGAGAAAATGGAACCCACGAGGTTCTGTTGTCTCAGAATTTCTTCTTCAGGTAAAAGGCATGTGCAGCATTGGCTGCACTTAACTCAAGTTTTTAACCATGACTGCTGAAATAAATAAACAAAAACTGAGAATCTGAGGTGGCCCTTTCTGTGATTGCTGTGATCTGTGGTGTTTTGTCCTATAGAAACAATCAGGGTGACTGTAGAACTGTAAGCAAGAAACAATTTCACTTCTACTTTTTTTGCTCCAGGGTAGCAGTGAAAAGGAGAAAGATAAGGTTGCAAAGATAAGGTTGACAAAAACTGGAAGACAAAACTTTCCTGAAAGGCTTTGTTAGGCTTGACTGGAGCAATGGACCCAGTATCTGGAGGTCCTGTACATACTGGAAGTATCCAGCAAGTAGAAAATTCCTATAGGGTGAGCATAGCATATGATGAAATTATGATGCTGAACAATGTTGTCTGGCAGTTAACAGTGATGAGTAAAAGAGTGAATTGAGAACAAGCTATAAAAATTAAATAAAGGACTGATATGAAAAGGGAATGTTTCAAGTTAATTACACCTTAAAGCAGCTTCAGGGATGAATTCACTCCCTGTTCCCTTGGGTGGGAAATGCTTCAGGGGCTCTATACTTCAGTCAAGTCCCCAGGATGTAAGGGGAAGGAGGTGTGAGCTGAGGTCAGAAGCCTGCCTCAGAACCAAATTATCCTCTGTTCTTGGCACAAGGTCTGCCAGTGGCTGGTGATGTATGCAGCACAGAGGTAGGTCCCAGTTACTGTAACACAGAATCTATAGAAGATTAAAACCAGAAATATTAAAAGCAATCTGTAAGGAAGAGCTTCATCTCTATTGCCTCTGTTCATCCCTGTCTAATAACTCTAAACTTAAATGCTTTGTCATTGTTCTTGCTATTCAGGCACACTAATGACACCTGCACAGTGTAGAGATGGGCTGAATTAAAAATCTGCTTTAAAAAGCCGGTCTGAGGGCCATGTGTCAACCCACAACCATTACCAATAGCTCTTAGAAAAACACAGAGCAGCTGTTGGAGATTATAAAGTTCACTCAGATTCAACAATTTTTAATGCTGTTTCATAAACAAAACACCCCTTGAAACCAGTATAATGTCAAGGCTGTGCTGTGAAAACAACACACTTAACTTTCTAGTTGATTTTCAGGTAAAATTTAGGGCTTCTTATTAACCTGGTGTTCTGCTGTTCATGTTGACTTGGGTTGCAATGACTGGAACAAACATTTTTGGCTTGACTTCCCTTCATCCCATTTTTGTGCAGGTATGTGGTTTAGAACTGAGAGTACAGAAGCACATAATTTGGTAGCAAGCAGAAAATTTCAGATGAGTTTGGCATTAAATCACAGCTCCCTGTGCTGCCTCAAAGACTCATGTGTCTTTGAGGATCCTTGGGAAGAGTGGACTGGCTATAAGCAGTCAGCACCCATTTTGCCATCAGCCACTTGTCCGTCTTCCTCCATTCCAGTCCTCTGGGGAGTCTTGAGTCAGCAGGACATGCAACACTGGAAGTTATGCACAGCTGCTCACTTAGTATATTTATTTTGGTGATGTTGGGCTAGTGAATGACGTGGCAACTTTAGAAGGATTTTATGTGTGCCAGTAAGGGCTTAACTGTGAGTACTCCTAGCACAAGTAGAGTCTATCAAATGATGATCCCCAATAACCATTTTCAAAATGAAGACCTGTGGAGGTAGAAAACTGGGATAGTTAGACTTTATTCTTTCCATGTCTTGGTTTTTATATGGTCAAATTGGATAGCAGCACTTCACTGTATGGTCTGCTTATTTAGCTTATGTGAATTCAAATCCCCAGGCATCACTGAGATTTCTAGATGTCCACATTAATACAAGTAAGAACCTATTATTACAAACTAAGTCCAAATTTTTTTTTGAAGAATCAGATGTTGTAGCCTTCTAACACAGTTAGTTTACTCAGTTTGAGGTAGATGATCAACATTTCCTCTCCACATGTAGGCCACTTAATTACATTAAGAGTTTTGATGGATCTCAAATTCTGTAACCTGAAGCTTTCTAGCTTGAAAGAATGAATCAAAATCACTTCCTCTATAGGCAGAGTTTTTTTGCAAGATCTGTTAAGTTCCCAAAATTGTTTGCTTACAATATTTTTTTACATTATGCCCATTTGCTATTTTCACCTTCTTTATTATTTCTTTCTCTTCAGGTATTTCAATGACGTTGATTATACCAACAGGCAAAAATAATTCTTCAGCTGGGGGAAATGTTATCAAATTATTTGATTGTTGGCATTTCTTCACACAATTTACTTGATCAGTATGGTTCTGTTTTGATTTTCGTTATGAATTTGTGATACTGTAAACTAAAGCAACTGTCCCAAACAGTGGTGTTGCATGTTGCAATTGAACAGCCGTTCCAAAAGCACAGAAGAGATGACCTACTGAGCAAGGCTGCAGGGCGATCACTGCATAAGATGGAGTTATGAACGGTTGTCAATAAAGGACAGGAATGTACTGCTGGGCTATAGCATGTTTTGCCATTTACAGAGATCAGGTACAGTAGGGAGAGTACTCATATTTGGTTTGCCTAAAGTTTTTCCATTCTTTTGCTGTCAAAAACTTCAGATGAAGAGCCCACCTCCTATATGGGAGTTGGTGTCTTGGTCAAAAGGACAGAATAAAAAACCCAAGCATCTTCTGAAAATAGTTGAGGTGGCTTTAGTTAATATTGAACAAGTTGCTGCCATTCTTCAGTTGTCTAGCATCTATGGCATTTATTGTGAGGAGATTTGTATCCTGCACACAGTCCTGACTTTGTGAAATCATAATTTTGTGCAGATGATATTCTCAGAGCAAAGTGCTGCCTGATCTTTGATCATGGCTAACATGAATTGCAACTTCTGCTGCTGCAGTAATGTATATCCCCTCATTAGCTGTATGCTTTATTACCTGAAACACTTAGAAGATAATTGTCTTCTGAATAGATTTATGCTGACTGGGCATGCCTTTTTCTCCTAGATTTCAACTAACTAATGCAGTACAAAATAGTAAGAGATTTCATAATAATTTGATGACTACATTTACCTTGCAATTCTTTTACCTGGGACTCTTGCAAGGTCCAGCTTGCTTTGGGGTTTTGCAAGAGTCCTTTTCTTTGGGTTAAACTACTACAAGAATGATGCTTATTTTATGGTCTTCTAGGTTTGTTTTGTTGTTGTTATTGTTTGCTTGGTTGTTGTTTTGTTTTGTTTTGTTTTTAGCTGAAATTTGGAAAGACAGTTAAAGAAGTGGAAAAACTCTGGTAAGACAAGTTCTAACTGAACTGCAACATTGCGACATGCTTCATATGCTTAGATAACCTCGAGTAACTTAGTCCGGATCTTGATTCCACTCCTGGGGCATGGGCTAATACAGGAACAATGTCCACATTTGTTACCTGGACCACTTTCTCATCAGGAATCTGAAACAGACCATGGTGAAGCTGGCTGAAGGGGAGGGCTAAGAGTCAGCCCATGGTTGTGGGGTTGCTTGCATAAAGACTTTAAATAACTCATCTACTGTTAACTTCCAAAACAAGATGCACGATAGTTTCCTTTTGAAAGGCTCTAGCTCAGTAGCAGCAAGAGAAAATGTCCCAGTAATTTCTTGAAGTGGAATGTATGTAAAGCTTATGTACCAGCTGAGCTGATCAGTTTCCTCACACATTCTGGTTGTCATGAAAGTGGTGGGCTCTTTTTTATTTCTAGGGATAAAGGAATAAATTAACTTTTTCCCTTTTTTGAGATCTGTCCAAGAGCATGAATTCTAATGGCTCCACATGTTTTAACATCAATGAAAATGTCAGCAATTGCAGTTCTCTCTGTGCAGTGATCTGAAGGTCAATCCAACCTACCAGAGGCAGTCACTAGATGTTCACATATTCACACTCTTCCCAGGAATTAGGAGAAGAAAACGTGACCCTCTGCTCAACATTAGCTATGCAGAGACTAGATAAGATTTTTAAGAACTGTTTAAACCTTTGAGGTTGCTCTTACCAGGCATAAGAGAAAGTTTGCATGTGGTTGCAAGGAGGTGGAGACGGCATACAAAATAATGTCATAAGACTAATGGTGCAGTGCAACAATAAGATGATGTCAAAAGCTATGCATTTTTTCCTATTCTACCACAATCATTTTGGAGTGCAGTGAAGCACACAGAGGTCTGCTGCAGCCCTGTGCCTGGAGAAGGCACAACCAGTAGAAAAATTATGCAACAAATACAATTTACTGTTTCTCAACCATTCTTTTGGTATGCCCAGTTTTTTGACATCAGCTGGAATATTGACAGGTGTTTCAGGATTGGGACTCCAAAATCAGGCTGTAGATCACTCAAACTTTTCCTCAGATAGCATTTTCAAAAGTGGCAAATCATTGTGTTAATTCTCATGTCACGGGATACTCAGGTCTTGTGGTACTGCTTGCTTGAATAGAATAAACAATAAAAAGAGTGATTTTACAAATTCTTATTATTTTGAAGAATAACAAACCATTTTTGCCTATCAAGAAAGCACAAAATGTTTCTTGGGTGGGATTTAGGATATCCTATCTCATGACTGAAATGCAGTATCAAGATAGCATTTTAGAAAAACTAAAATACTTTACTTCTTCTTACTGGGCCTTCTAGGATTGCACAGTCCTATGTTACAATTCAGTGACATACAGGGGTCCAAATAAAATAAGTTTGAGAACTTTTTTAGAGCAGAAGTAAATTCAGATTCAAAGTGGGAGTAGACTGTAGAAACCCTACATTAGAGAGAGGGAAAGGAACAATAACATTACAATAAACTGTGTAAATGCAACATTTAAGATAACAATAATGATATTTTTCTCTCTTTTTTTTTTTTACTGAAAATATTCCTGAGTGTCCTGAAGACTTGTAAAATACTGTTACCAGTGTAACAGAAAACAGTGTAATTTTGAACACTCGAGGAAAACTTGTCATTTTATTAATTAGATTAAACCAAAACATTATATTCATGCAAACCTGAGTTTGAATGGCTCTTGTTCAGTCACAGTTCTGATCTGTATGTTAATAATTCAGGAGTCAAAATGCTTTTTGTGTCAGACAAAACCTGTTACAGCAAACATGGCATAAACAGATGCATTAAGCTACAGGACCACACAGCAGCCAACAAATAAGAGCACATGCTAAACACTTACAATGTATATACCTTGTGCCTCTGTGAACAATGACATGGGAAAAAGTATGAATCAATCTCTGAGATAAAATTACTGTTATACAGCGGTCATTATCAAATCTGAGCAACCAATAAAGCATCTGGATTTAACAAACATGTAAGGGGGTTGCCCTAGATACACTTCATCCCTTTGTCATTGTTCATTGTCAGTGATTTCAGGAAGCTAAATAAACTCTACTTGCTTCTGATAAAGCATGGGAAAATCAAGGAATGTGTTGTTTTGCTTTGTGGGTTTTGTTTGTTTATTTTTTCATGCATATTCAGTTTGTTTTGAAATAGAAATAACTTGGGTCATCATACTAGTATCTACAGAATGTGTAATTATGGAAGTGAACTGTGTTTGAGGCCCTTTTAGTTTTAAGCAGGTTCTTATGAACTTCTTTCATCTCTACATTTTCTTCATGCTGCTATCCTGCCAGTATCATCTGACTGATCTCATCTGAGATGAAAATGAATTCTACACTTGAGACGAATTTGCTGGGCTCTGCCTCTTGGGGTAACCTGTAAAACTGACAGATTCATCACTAGTCCAGCTGATGTAGTTTGACACAGCTGACAATGTAAGCACAGTAAATGACAGAAAATGAATGAAGATGGAGGTTAAATTTACACCTCATATCGCACATAAAGGACATTTTTTCAAGAGTAATTTTCTGTGAATAAGTGAAAGAATATTTGCATGTCCTCACCAGTTTGTGAACCCTGCATTTAGTTTCTGCCCCAGGATCATGGCTAGGTGTGGAAACATTTGTCTTCCAGAGATGCATGAATGAATTTAGATAACTAGATCGTTCCTTTCTCCCTACTCCAAAACACAAGACTTCATCTTCTCAAAATCAGACAGTTTTGCTCAGATGCAACAGTTACAATGAAAACATAAAAACAGAGATGACAACAAGGAAAATAAGAAGATAAATAGATCTGCTTACCATGAGTATCCATCACAAAATTGTCCAGCAAGCAAAAGGCCTACTGATCACCTTGAGGTGTGACAGAAAAACTTCTCTATAAAAGCCAACTGAACTGAAGTCGCATTTCAGTTGCATTCCATTTGCAATTTATTTCCTTCTGAGGCTGGTGATCTGGCACAAAAAATTACTGTGTCATATTATGAAAAGAACTCCACAGAACACTTTCTCCTCTTTTGGTTTGGTTGGTTTTGTGGTTTTGTTTTTTGGGGTTTTGTTTGTTTCGTTTTGTTTTTGGTTTAGTCCATGATGTTAACAGGCAATGAGGATCACCTGTTTTCATTGTGATGCATCTTTTTCTTCACGGAATGATACTAAGGAATTTCAGTTCACACAGAAGTAGTTCATACAGTAACTTCTTTTTTTGGCCTATAACTACTCTTTCTTATACTGCATTAAGGGGATTGCTAAAGTGTAGGTCACATGGTTTGCCATGGGGTATGAAGGGGGTATCACATCTACTAAAAGAAGCAGGTAACTCCTATAGCTAAAAGAAAAACTTTGGTTTCTACAAGAATACATAGCCTGCATTAGAAAATGTTATAAAGTCACTGATGTTGTGGTACAAAGTGGATATTTCTCTGTTTAAAGAAAGGCTGGAAAAATTAGCTTTTACTACGAATTTTGGAGACATTACCTTTGGGTTTTGTAAGAGGAGTCACAGGAAGCAATAAGAAATTTTTCACTATGCAAGATTTAACTAAGATGAGGTCTAATAATGATAAACTGTGGTTTGTTTGAGATTTGGGAGAGGTTTATTAAAAAGCCCATTCGTCTAATAATAATAATTTCTCTAAATCCCCTTTACCCTAGTTGAACAAAATTGCTGGCTAAAGTCAACATTCACTGAGTATTTTGGGTGTTATTTTGGCAGTTCATGAGATTGGAAATACAGCTGGCCATCCACACAGTACTTGTAACATATGCTCAAAGTGAATGGACAAAAATAGGAAGCACTACCGCTACAAAGAGAGAATTATAGTTTATTTTAGGACAAAGTTATAGTGGTAGCAGGTATAAAGCATTGTAGCTCCTGCTTCTCCTGAATAACATCTGATGGTGCAGACTTGCAATCACACCATTTTCCTTATTTATTTGTTAAATTCTAAGGTAGCCACATGCAAGACCAGATGCCGAAATGTGTTACACACCAGGTCAGTAATTATTTGGTCAAAACCACCTTGTGTGGGTGTGTGTAAGGGACAGAGGTGATGTTGTTTTGCTCATGGCAGGTTCCTGGAGCCCACACAGGGAAGCCCTGGAGCAGCTGCCAGTCACAAACAGTCCTGGAAAACCACATCTCCCCACAGCTCCTGGAGCCCCTGACCCAGTTCAAATTGGCAGAGACACTGAGAACACTGGTCCTCACCCTGGCCTGGGACCCTGGAATGTCCAGAGGGTCAGAGGCTACACCTGGGGGGGTTTGCTGCAGATAAAACCACGGGTTTTGGGGTGCCATGTGTCACGACCATGGCACCTGTACCTGTGAGAGCTGGTCTGCCACATAGTTTTGGTGGTAGCTATATCTGTCTTTCTCCTCTCTCTTCTTGCTCCCTCCGTTTCTTGTTCTTTACTCCTTTCTTGATGCTTTTGGTGTCTTGGAGGGGATTGGATTTGACTTCAGTGTGGTGACTTGATTGAATATTGACTTGGGTGTTGTTGATTAATATGTGCTGAGTAGGTATTGTGGTGGCACATTTTTTCAAGCTTGTGTATTGCTCTTTTTGAACCTTTGCCAAGTTCCCTTATTTCCCCCCCTAAATTAATAAAAAAATGCCTTGGGAACAACTCTGTGACTTATTCTCTCAATGTTTTCTTAAGATATTAAAGAACCTTATATATATATATGTAAATATTAAAGTAAAACTCTTAGCAGAGCCCATGAACCCACAGGTCCAGGTCTGGAGTGTTACGAATGTCATCTGGATTACTGTGCCACTCTTCCAAATTTGGGTCAGCCAGGAATGCAGAAGTTTTAAACGCATAGACCATGCATTTAAACACATGACCCCCTTGTTTTAATGAGTTTCTTTATTCCTGATTGCTGTTTCTCAGAATGCTCTAATCTAGATTCTGTCGACTGAGCTATTAAAATTTCCTTCTACTTTTTCCAGTCTTCCCTGGTCCTTGCTCCACTAATTCAGCATTTCCTGACAGAGCAATTGCTTGCTGGCACTGCAAATACTGGAAGGAAAGCATTATCAGAAAGATGCTCCTCTTCATGTCTCCTTTCATTCCCAACTATACTACCACTTTCCACCTTGAACCATCTGTCAGATTTATAGTGAGATTCCCTTCAATCTGGCCATCAGTTTAGTCAGTGCAACTGCCTCCGTGGTGAAAATGGCTGAGCCGTGTTGTACCATGGGTACAACTACAGAATGACCTCGAGATATGAAGGAAAAACAGATGTCTCAATAAATTTTTGTCAAAATGTAATTACCTTAGGAACAGGGAAACAAATGGAAGGAGAGGCAGAACCAGATGCATGACTTTAAAATATACAATGATAATTATAAGGAAATTCAGAATAACTAAGTGGAGGAGCCAATGACTGCAGTAGAGAAAAGTCCTTTTTTGCCTGCTTGTGATTGTGATTTCAAATGAATTCTGAAACTCAGTTTCTACTAATGGTGTTCAAAGCAAAAACAGTGAGGTCTGTGCAAAAAAAAAAAAAAAATCATTCTGAGTACTTTTTCAGAAATAAATCTTTGCAAATATGACAGGCTATCTTTCCCTCAGGAAACTGGCCAGGTTGTTTCTTCCTTTTCGATGAATGAAACATGGTGAACTGTATGTTTCATATAGTAAGTAATAGGCATAGTTCATCTCTCTAAAACATCAAATTAAATGAAACAAGTAGAGAAAATTAATTTACTAGCCAGTATGGGACTACAAGGTTAAAAAATACGTTGTTTGCTTGTGTGTTTGTTTGTTTTTCTAGTGATGATTTAGCATTAGATAAATTGATTAAGTCTCAAACAGGGTTTTGTTTGTTTGTTTGTTTGTTTGTTTGTTTGTTTGTTTGTTTTTAATCAGTCAGGACCATTGTACAGCAGCATTTTAACAAAATGTTGTGAAGAGTCAGACCAGTTTGTTAAGCTGCCTTTTAGGTGAATATAAAAAGCCATTTCTAGCTGCTGTGAGTAATGTTGCAGAAATTCCTTCCTAAGAGCACTCAGGTACTTCTCATTCTGTGCAGAAAACATTTCCATTCCCAAAGTACTGCATACTGCAGCTTGGTACAACCATGGATCACATTCCTAGAAATGCTTGCACCTGAAGCACCACATGCAGCCACACAACATACATGTCCTTCTTTCGAAGTGACTTGCTGGAACTTTTACAATGTGAGAAAGTTTAGTAAACTACAACTCTACTGAGGCAAGTTTTAGCTCACTGCAGAGGCTATTCCTTCTTTGTTTCCCCTTTTTTGTCTCATGTTCTTATCTGTCCTATGAGTGTACAGGTTTCCACTGTTGTTTTCTTCACATGGAAACAGTAGTTTATGGGACGTGTTCCCATAGCTTGGAAAGCAGCTGCAATCTGTTCTGTGAAGAAGAGTAAAGGTTATTCAGGAAACAGTAAAACTTTATTCCTGTAGCTGACACTTTGTTTAAACACTTTAGGATTTGGATACACTCACAATGAATTTATGACATCAAAAAGAGAAAAATATGCAAGACAGTTTCCTTGAAAACAGAATCTGGTTCCTCCCAGATGCCTTGTTTTTGTTGTACTGTCAGGCGCAAAGTCAGAAGTTTTGTTCTGTCCACAACTGAAGAAGTGTCTGGGACCCCTTATTTAATCTCACTGATGAAAGTGGTGTTTCTGGTTTTGTTTAATGAATATGATGGCTGAATTATGGAAAATAGCATTTCAGTGTAGAAACTTAATTAGCATTATTATTTAATTAAGGTCTGATAATGGAAAGGATAACAGTTCTTAACTACAATATATATCTATATATATATATTCAATAGAAACAAAGAACCAGAACTAAATGACCAATTTGTGGGATAATCCCCCCTTGACCTCCCCACAATCTCTGCTCCCATTGGGCGCAGCAATCTTTACAGACAGCAGGTGGTGATGTTGCTCCTCGGCCGGTGCTGGGCTGCCCCCAGGGGTGGGTGGAAAAGGTTTTGGTGTCTCTCTCTGAGTTGGTATGGAGTCAGTGGGAGATGCCGTGCAGAAAAGGAAAAAGAACTGGGATCCTTTACCATGGGCAAAACTCTCTCTCTCTTATTCCTTGGCTGGAGGAGGGATGGTGCTCTGAGCTGGCAGCCACCAATGCTGTAGGGCTCTTCGCGCCCGGACCAGCAGCCACTGGCTCTCTCAGAAAGCCTGATGCAAAAGCCTTGGGTAGCAAATCTCTCTTTCTCGGTGTCTTGCTCTTTTAAGCACCTGGTAACTCCAAAAAATCCAGGGATTGGAAACGGGAGGAAAAAGGGAAGGAGACCAAACTCACAGAGCAGAGGTTTTCTCTGAGAGCCATCTCTCTCCCTTTCTCCCTGCAGTCCTCCTCCCCTGCCAGCCGAAAACCAAAAGTGCCCACTCCCCTTACCACAACACAGTGATTTACCATTGCTAGGTAACACCTTCACTCATCACTCTTTCTTAGTAGCAGTGGAGAAAGATAAGGGCCATTAGCTCCTCATTCAGTGGTAGGGGAAAGAAAAATTCCACGAGGTTCTAAAAGAATAACACAGGTGTACTTTAGTCATTGAGGCTACTCTTTTAAAGGCAAGAAAGACTATTACTTTGATTGACTCCTCAATAATGAACTTCCATTTTTCTTCTCCGCCACTGGTACATTTTCACTTCTTTCTAAATAGACATTGCATAAAAATGAAGTGAGGAGGAATTAAAACTAAGTATAAATCAAGTGCAAGTCTAATGGATTTTATTCTCCTATTAATAGTTGTAGTCTTAAAAGGCTTGCATGAGTGGACACTGTTCAAACATAATCTAGGAAGATACGGTTTTGCTCTTCTTTGTTTCACACTGAAGCTGAGGATACAAGTGAAAGATTAATTGCAAGTTATTAATTTATTCAGGAGAGCAAGCCTAACACTTTCAGAGATAACTTATAGATTTGTTGTGGATCTTACTTATTTTCAGTGGCAATGAACACCTAATTTTAGCTTTATAGGTAACTTAAAAAAATCTTTTGAAGATTTAAAAATGAACATAAAATTTCCTCAGGTGTAAGAAGACCTATGAGATCTAAGACACAGGTGAAAAGAACAAAGATAAAAGTGTGATCTTTAATCTACCTAGTTAGAGTTGCCTCACTCTAGAGGTATCCAGATTTTCCCTGTGCAATAATTTTATTGTTTCTGTGAATATTTAATATAGACAAAATGCATTTAAAAAGCAAAATTAATTTCTGGAAATAAGTTCTTGGTTAATTTTTTTCACTGAAAGTATGGCCAAGAATTGGAACAGTCTTCCCCAGGAAAATTATGGAATTTTATCCCTGTTCAAAAAACATGTAGATGTGACCCTTGGCAACATACTTGGGCAGTGATTCTATTAAGGAAAACACATAGATGAAACATTTGGAAGATCATGGTCTCCTTACCTGCTGAAAATGTGTGTGTTCAAATTGTCCTGCAAGTTACCAGATTAATTATGTTGATTTTCATGGTGATTTGGGCTGGATTACCAAGTTTAAATACTGCATATAGTACCTCTGTCTATTAGATTGTACCTTTTAATTGTATTTTAGCTAAGATATTAATCACTAATTTATATTAAATTGGTATTTGATTTAAATTTATGTATTCAAATATTCTTAAGAGGAACTCAGTTGTAAAACACAGTCATCTGTGGACTGTATCCTTATTTTTTAGCCTTATCTTAGTTTTCAGGGAGTACAATGTAGTTTATAAACAGGTACATATATGTGTATATATGTATATACATACATATATATATACACACACATACACACACACACACACACACACACACACACACATATATATATATACACACATATATACATATATATAACAAGAACTACTTGGAAGGAAATACTGAGATTTGCAGGAGCTAAGCATGACCTGCTGAACCTGCAAAGTAATAAATAAATAGTCTCCTCCAGGTATAGAACAAGAATGCAAAGTTCTGCAATCTTTTCCAATACTGAAAAGTGATAAATTGAAAGTCTGAGATATAGGAAAAGAAGGTTACAATAGAAACAGCTATATGACCTTTGTAACATGCTATTGTAGATGTCTGAGTAGGAATATGCATCTATATAAACAGGGTGTTAGTGATTTAGCCTGTGGATTCAAGGAGCAGCAAGGACAGACATTTGTAAAGATTTCTCATTTCTTGATGTTTAATATACCTTGTTGCTCACTCAGAGAACTGTCTTTTTATAGAGCAGAAAAATATAGAACAATACTAGTGCATGGTGTCAACTACTTAGCAGAGTCTTCTGTTGATAATCAGATGACGAATAAAACTATCAAATGTAAGTAACAAGGAGGATCATCTCTATTCCACAGCATTGTACTGACCCTTTCGGAAACATGCAATGTGGTATTGCCTGTCAAATTTTATATGCTTAGCTTTAGAAATCTTCAGAGAGAGAGGTTAATATGCAAACTAGTTAATTTTTCAGTACTTTATTATCAGAAGAGTTTGGATTCTTTCTCCTTGATTTACGTTAAATACTCAAGCAGTGATTAGATTTAAACATAAATGCTGTAGTTTTTCGGCATAAGTAAGTGGTCTGAGATTTCAGAGTTACAGGACTGACTGAGTTATAATATTTCATATTCTCAATTTAAATAAAAGATTGCAAAACTATGCATAAGTTAAAAAAAAAATCATGATCCAGCGTAAACAGAATAATTTTTAAGTGCAATTTTTTTTCGCAGTCCCAAATGTTAATAAGATTAGAGCCTAATTATAAAAAGTATTCAGAACTTAGTACTTTTTTCTTCAAAAAACTCACTAAATATTTGATTTTAATATAACTTGGTTTAGATTTTGTGCAGGCATATTCATTTGTTCCTCCTGTGTCTCTGTTTTTTCCAATCCAACCCCCATACCACATGTTCTTCTATTCCTCCTGTTTCCATTTCATGTTTCTAAGAACTGCTCAGACTAAGTACATTGGGAACACTATCACACATTTCAAAAACATAAAGTTAATCCTAAAGTGTCCTGTGACACCCTGCATAAACTCAGGGAAGCAGTTCTCGCATAGCCTTGTCGGTCAATACACACTTCCTAGTAACTGCCAATGTCCTGAAATGATTATAAAACATCCCTTCCTGAACTGCTCAAAGATACACTGTGGTGAAGGGGTTAATTGGCATCAGTTATGCACTCTACTTAATGCCATTTTTCTCATCTGTTCTGTCTCTGCCTTATGCACACACATTTCATAAATGGGAAGAGAAAAAACTGTGTATAAAATCTTATGAAAACCACCAGAGTTTGAGCTACATGTGCTTGGGTATCTAACACCTCTTGCTTTCCAAGGCAGTGAAATAGTTAATACCTTTAAAAGAAGAAAAATAGAGTCCAGTATATCTTTGCTATTTCATTGCTATAAAGGTTACCTGTAATCATGCTCCTTAATTTATTTTTTGTTTCCATTCAGTTGAATAAACTCTGAAGGTTTATAGTTCTATAGCTATATGCATGTATATATGTATGTATGTAAGTATGTACATGTGCATGAACTATTCAGAATGTAAAATCATATGGAGAATTCCTCTTTCTAAGGTACAATTTTTATTTGTACCAGGAAGTAGTAAAATGTTTTGAGATGTTATTAAGTCTTTAAGTTACAAAATCTAAATTCCACCTTAAAAATGTTCCATACTGTATGTTGCATAGCCTGGGGTTCTGACTAGCTGCCAAATATCTATCAGGGAGTGATTTATGATATATGATATGTTCCTCAGCCCAAGTGGAGACTGTTTAGTTGAAACATGAGAAAGGAGAGGCCTTGTGCTCTCAAAACCATGATGACAAGTTTCTGTTTGGCTTTCTGAGGGAACATATAGTACAAAACGTGCCATATTTTATAACACCA
>VXAU01001961.1:8906-20041 GCA_013399695.1 Formicarius rufipectus | reverse complement strand
TCTTTTTTTTTTTTTTTTTTTTTTTTTTTTTTTTTTTTTTTTTTAATTTTTTTTTTTTTTTTTGTGAAGTCTGCTTTGCATTGCAAGAGGCCCATTTTTCTTTTGGTGTTTGTAGGGTCTGTAAAATAGAATCCCTATGACTTAGTTCTGAAAATTAAAATATTTTCAATAACTAATTGATTTGTGAACCTATTTCTAATAGGAGATATCAGACAAATAATTTAAATTTTGCTTGTACCTTCATTTCAACTGTAACTAAAATCTATGTTATGATTTATGAAAACATTTTTTTTTCCTTAATCTGTGAAGTACCTCTCCTATGCAGTCTTCTGGATCCACTCTTTAACACCCGTGGGCAACAAAATATGGGGAAGCGGGGGAGGAACCGCAGAGAAAATGCATGTCATCTTCAGAATTTCGTACCTATGATACATTGAAAGCCTCTGCCCATTCAAAAGATGCAACAAGTACATATTATGAAAACATTTAACCTCTGTTTAGAAAATCTTGCAGTTTGGTATCTGAATAAAAGCCCCTTTAAATCTAAAGAGCCTAAATGGAGTAGGAAACTGTCTGTCTGCAAATGAACAATTATGCAAAGGCCGTATCTATTCTGGGGAATCCAGGAGTACTTCCCTGGTGTACGATGACATTGATCCAGCTCTCTATTCAAGTGAAAATTCAGAACCAGATAGCACCATTTGGTCTGGATTTTTGCCAAAGGGTATGGACCCAACTGAGCTGGGGAGTACTTTAGCCAAACCCCAGCCTTGGCAGCTGTGAACATGGGATTGTAGCATGTGTAATGGTACCCGTGCTGCACTCAGTCCAGATACAGCTAGGAAGAGAAAGAAATACACATAACAAGTAACAGTTAGCAGGAAAGGAATCCTACTTTTCCTATTCTGGTCCATCTAAGGACCTTATTACTATAAAATTTATTGCAGACATAGGTGATTTCCATATATGTGATTAGCAGTTATTTAAAGAAGTTGCAAATCTGGACTTGAGAGTTCACTTTGGCCTCAGTCCACTGAGGCTGTCAGGATGAAAGATCAGCCTTTTATGTTCAGTATGCAGAGAGTGGAGACAGTGGATAAAGAACACATGCTGGTCTCAGACCACTAAGACAGAGAAGATACTGCTGAAGGAACAGCCAAAATGAACTATGATACAAGTACTTTCCTGTGTACTTAGAATATTATTCTTACTCAGTTAGAATTGTATCTCTGGGAAGACAATTTGACTACCTAGTCAATAGACGAAAAACCCAATCAGCACTGTCTATTGAGGATGACTGTGCTTTCAGTTCCTGGGTCAATATGCTGTTGATAAATGTCTTCAGGATCAGTTATTGGCACCTTCTGGATACGTGCAAGTCAACAACTCAGGAAAACTCTGCTCTGAAGGCTTCTCAAAAATACTGCCTTTTGTTACCCACAAGTCCAGGCATCAAAAGCTGTTGTGGGGTAATGCAGCTGACTGTTTTGAGAAAAGTTGCAAGCTGGAAACCAAAGAATTATGTACATGCCTACAAGGTAAGTAATTGTTAGTTTTGAAATAGAGATGCTCCATCACTCAGAGCTGTGCAACTACATGATTTCACTACATACATCTACCAAAAGTGGTACTTAGTGTGACATGTTCTTACTTATATTGAATCTGATATATTCTGAAAGAAGTCTTTAGGAACCTGTAGCTTTTAAAAGTCCTTTCTCAAATGTTACCATAGTTGTTGTCATATATTGATTGCCTTCTTGAGAAATAAAAGAAGACCCTTAAGTCTGAGCATACTCACTATACCTGAGATATGTGTGAAGGCATAGAATATTCAGATAAAAAGAATCTGAAACTTTGCAACACTTAAGAGTGGATTAACAGACTCATAAACCTGTGAATAAAATAATTTTCTAACCTATGACCATTGTGAACCTTTATATCCTGAATTAACCCCTCTTTCTGTGTGAGTTTTCAGTTAATACAGAATAATAATACTGCACACACCGCTGTTTAAACTTATGTAGAAATCTCTTCTATCTTGAAGTCTTTACTTTCTTCTGTCCAAACAGGCGCAACTAGTATCATATTTTGTAAAGTGACCCAGCCTTTTCTGCCACAGGTATGCAAACATGCCCTGGCTGTTTTTCATCTGGAAGATCCACAATCAGGTAATGGCAGAGAATGGACTGGTACAAATGTGTAGCAAGCTACTGAAATTCCTGGCAAGCTGTTCTGATTGCCTTTCCACTGTATCTCACACTGTTAGGTCAATATTTGATGTCCTGAAATAATGGTGTTTTGTAATCAGAATAGATGTTTGCCTGTAGAATGCTAACTAATGAGTATTTTAGATTAATCTCTACAAAACAAAACAAAACAAACAAAAAAAACCAAAAAAAAACCCCAACCCAAACAAACCCAAAAAAAAAAAAAAAAACAAAACCAAAAACCCACAAAAAAACCCGAAACAAAACAAAACAAAACAAGTTACAGAACTCTCAGTCTGGGATATGATGGTATTATTTATTACTTTACTGACTATACCAGAAAGATCTAGTTGTGTTTAAGAGAACATTGTGCACTGTTTGGTATCTACACTGCAGAACTATTAGAATATGAAAACTGTTGAAGCTTATGGGTTGACCAGCAACTTTTCCTCACTAGGGAATAATCTGTTGCTGTTTTAGAGTATAAACAACCCTATTAATGTTAAAATAATTGTTCAAGACGTTTTCATATGCTTGGATACTCAGTATAAGTGCTGAGACTTGCAACTTGGTTAGCGTCAGCAGCAAGCAAACATCCTGTCAAAAGTGCCTGGCACTCTGTGTTCCTGAATTATTGTCAGGAAACAGTGTGTTTGGGGAAAGGGAAGATGGACATTATAAAAACCTGTAAACTTCTTTTTCCAAAACAGTCGTATGATACAAACCAAAGGAGCCTTTTATTAAAATATTTGTTGTTAGATTAATGTGTTGCAGGGATAAGTGTGGGGGAGTGATTAGTAGAGGGTGTGGTTGCTCAATACATAACTGAGACTTAATTTAACCAACACATTATGCAGATTTTTGTAGGCTGTGCTTCAGCCACATTTCAGCATGCACAGAACTGAAACCACCCATCTGTATTGCCCATAGGGTATACTGTGGAATAATAGAAATCATAAACATGTGACTTCTGTATCTGGTTGTTATATAGACTCAGAAATTAAAAGAAGCTTTCAATAATTTGGGGATGGAAAAAAGATGGTATCAATAAATTATTTGTGCTTTGTTCAACTGTGAAAGGTTTTATGCTACTGTGAAAGGCACTTGAACTAAAAGATGTCAACTTTATGTTGATGGCATTTGTAGCTAAAATTGCTTAATATCGATGGTGCTTCCTGCAGGACACATAATGAACTTTTGGCAGCAAACTTAAAAAATATAGAGAAAGTTGAATTTCTTCTCATTGGTCAGAAATAAGGACATTTGGGTTGCCTTACAGTGACAGATCCAGTTCAAAACAGACCTTTTACTGGTGTGTGCTTTTGCTGGTTTTAAATATGGTATGGATAATTTTCTTTGCAGTAGCTGGAATGAGGTTGTCTTAGTGGTCTGAGTGGTCTGAGACCAGCATATGTTCTTTATCCACTGTCTCCACTCTCTGCATACTGAACACCAAAAGTGTTTTGGGTTTATACCAGAAACAATGTTGATAATGCAGGTATGTTTTAGTTATTGCTGAGCAACACTTACACAGCCTCAAGGAATTTTCTGCCCCTGGAACTGCCCTATCAGTGAGTTAGGTTGGGGGTGTACAAGTTGTTTGGAGTGGATGCAGCACTGACAGCTGACCTAAAATGATCAAAGGGATATTCTGTACCACATGGTGTCATGCTCAGGATATAGAGAAGGAGAAAGAGAGGCATTCAGAGTTGTGGTCAGGTCACCTTTACACATGATGAAGCCCTGATTTTTATGGGGATGGTCGAACACGTGCCTGCCCATGGGAAGAATTGAATTGATTTCTTGTTGTGCTTTGCTTGTGTGTGAAGCTTTTGCTATACTTATTAAACTGCTCTTTTCTAAACCCATGAGTTTTTATGCTTCTAGTCTTCCAAATCCCTCCTCCATTCCTCTGTGGGGGAGTGAGTGGCTGTGCAGTGCTCATTTGCTGGTTGGGTTAAGCCATAACAAAATTGTGTATTTCTCTGGAGTTACATGTTTTACACCTACCGAGATTCTGCCAGGCATATAAGAGCTATTATGCTGCAAAAATGACATAGATAAGTTGAAACACATAGAAGAAAATTATGAGAACTGAAAACAATTAAAGCTTTTGTGCTGGTTCAGAGTTAAACCGGCAGGAGAAATCAATCCAACTCAGAATGGGATTGCAAGTCAGAATAACAATTTAATAAAATATCACAAAATACACTGATACAGAGGGAAAAATTAGTTTGTGCCACAAAAAAACAGATGTACAGCCCAGCATAGTGGGGCATGAGCAAAATGGAACTCACTAACCCCTGTGCCAAACACCATGTGGCCCGCCTGAGTTCGAAGTAAGAAGAAAGGAGGAAACCTGCTGGTGAAAATGATAGTTGCGGTCTGGTGGTGGTCTCAGTCTGGTCAAAGCTCTGGTCCTTCTCTGGATCTGAGGAGAGTGTCCAGTCCCAAAACCCGAAGCTTATATCTGCTTGGGCTCTGATGGGAACTCCCAGCCCCTCCTCCAGGGTGGAGAGTTTCATAATGGATGATTTACTGTGTGAGGTGAATAATGGCATATTTTTGGCATCCTTAATGGCCCATTAGCAGACATGAGCCCTCAGATGGGTGTGAAGGCAGGAAAACTTCCTTATCCCACAGAAGTTCCTAAACACCCATCTTATAGCCTGAGGGGTCAGGTGTGCCCTAGGCAGCTGCTGCAAATGGCCCATTGTGAGCAGTTCATGAGAAAAATGGCATAGAGGGTTTAGAATACACACCCACACAGTGACAAACTGATCCTGGCTACTATAACCAGGACAGCTTTATAGAAGTCACTGGAACACCTCACCTCACTAGACATGAACATAATGCCATAATACTGTAAAACTTTAAAAGAATTGTCTGATGTGCTGTGTCTATAGTTCCTTTATTTAATGTGCAGATGAGATGTCTGCATGTCCATGGATCACTGTAGAGACATTTATTCCCTAATTTATAGGCAAATGCTCTAGGTATTTTGGGTGGGTTGCAGGGGATAATGAGAATCTAGTCTGAGTCCAGTATGACTATTTCTCCTTCGTATGCCTTGATCTGTAAACAAAGCATACATAGCATAAAATAAGGAAACCCCCAGCCTTAACTAAACTGAGCCTTACAGCTTTATTATTGCCAGATTTTAGTCATAACAAGGACAGTAATGATTCCCCAGAAGGAAAAGAGAGTGATTTTTTTGTTGTGAAAAGTTGGCATGGTAGTACTGTCACTAGCGTTGTTACTCCTTTTTACTGCAAATTGCTAGTGGATGGATGTTTGGGTGTCCTATTGCAGGCATGGCATTAAATCTGTCTCAGTTTGTCTACATGCTCTGCAGCCTACTGCAGCCCACCACAAAGGTGTAGGCAGGCAACGCCCACTGTTGAACATTGCAACTGCTACTCTCTGTCCACACAGGTAAGGTTACAGTAGCTTGGGAGATGCATGGCAAACTTGCAGTCTGAAGGAGTAACTGGCACTAATGCACCTGTAGTACTTAAATTGGTTAGGGCTGGCTGAATCTTTTTTTCCCCTTCCAGATTCAAACTTACGAATGTTTGCAGTTTGTTTATTGCAAAGATATTGCCTTAGAATTTACAGCCATTTTGTTTCATTTTGAACAAACACAGGTCTCCTACAACATTCTCCTGACTTAATTAAAAATCTTGCCTATAATAAAAAGATTCTTCTGGTGAGCTGATTAGCTGGTGTAGAAACTGACTGAAAAAACAAAAACAAAAGAAAAAAAAGAAAAAAAGAAAAACCAACAGCAGACCTCATTTGAAATTTGATCAAATATCAATGGGACAAACTGTGTGTAGTCTTCATCAGTCATCATAAGAGACTCCTCTGCAAGTGAAATTTAATTTAATGATTTCACAAGTGGGTGGGAGCAATTCTGTCAATTTTTGGTCAGTTGACAGTGTCATTACATTTGTAAAAGCGAGTACTTGATCCTGCAAGTCTCACTCACTAGCGTGAAAAACAGTTTGAGGCAATGCCATTGCTATGTGCAAAATAACAGAGAAATAAAGACCAAAATAAACATAACTTTTCCTCCTGTTTTTTTTTAACTTTCCCATCAACAGAATATTCCTGAAGCTGATGAAGGAATGCCCATTCCTGTTTTCTCTGAGACAGAAATCAGTCTTCTGTTTTTTATTGGTGTATACTTGAGGTAGAAATCACAACAGCTATAATAAAACCAATAGTGCACAACTCAATGGATAGGTAGATTATTAGTTTTGCAGCCTATTATAACAAAGCAATAATATGAAGGTGACATAATCAAATACTTACAACCTGCAACAATAGAATAAGGGCATTCAAATATTGTGCAATAGTGTCTTTTTGCTAGACTCTGCTCCTCCATTTAGTTGTTAACAAAGCAACATTCAAAATACTGCCAGGCTGCCTGTGCATCAAGTGTCTTGTTGATTGCCCTTCTCTAGTGCACTGCAAGCATAAGAGATGGACGCTGAGCAGCATGTAGAAATTCTAGGGCAGCAAGTTAGTGATCTTGAGGAAACAACCTCACATTAACTGCGTTATTTCTGTCCTGAACTGAGAAGTAAAGATTGATGACATATGAGGAAAAAAAAAAAAAAAAGCAATTCAACATTTATTAGATTCTTTTTTTTTCTTTTTTCTCTTTTTTCCTTTTTTTTAAGAGCCTTAGAGTATGTTAAAGCATTTACATTTCAAAGAAGACCAAAATTGTTTGTGCTTTTCTGAGACTAGCCCTCTCCAAGGATGAAAGTTGTGGTATCGAATGCTGAAAAAGAAGATAATGGGAAAGAAGGAGGGAAGAGAAGAAAATGGGAATGAAGACAGGACATAGGTATAGAGGAGTACAATTGAATCCAGTCAGGACACCCAGATTAGTAATATTGATAAAAAGTCCCCTGAAGTTTAAAATAGGAAAAAGAGTTTTGCATTTTGTATTCCAGAGGGAAAATGATTACCTAATTCTGAGAATCAACACAAGATATCATTAGGCATACTGTGGTGTATGCACTACCTTACAAAGAATATTTTTGTGCAGGATCAGTAAAGATGCATGTTAACTGAGGAAGGACTGTGCTAGCTTTATTTTATGGCAAATCCAACCTTTATAAATTGATAAAAAGACTTATCTACTTGTAAAGTTTAATTCTATTCTGATTACTGATCCCTTCATCACTTGAAATACTAGAACAGGTGGGAATTAGAAGGGAGGGAACTAGTTTCCTATTTGTCTTTAAAATAATTGGCATCGGACACCTGGCAGTCCATAAATACTGCGACACTGTATGATGGCAAACATGGGCACAATGCTGTACTTATTCTGAGTTGGAATCCATCTGTACACTGCAGAAGTAAGACAAAAGGGGATTGTTAGCACTTAAAGGCACCTTGAAGCAGTCATACCACTTGAATGTTTTATTAATTACCCCATCTGTTAAGTGAGAACTTTCCGAAATAGGTTGGTACACGCTCTTAAACCCCTTGGTCTGCTTCCTATTGGTTCCACATGTGTTTGTATTTGTTCTCAGTAGGCAGAGATTCCAGAGAGAAAATGAACCGCTGCAGATCGATTGCAGTATCAGTCATGCAGAAGACATGGTAATACATGCCACTTCGGTCTGGTCTTCTGTTAACCCCTTGAACATAGAAAAGTGGTGGGTGTGGGGTGGGAAGAGAGAGAAAAAACAGCAAGTTACCAGAGTCTACTGTGAGAAATATGATTGGTATCATGACTTCTAAATTACTCATCTCATTAGGTGCTGCCTTCTAATAATTCTTTGCAAATTATATTTATACCATTGCTTGTCTTAGAATTAAGTACTTTAATATATCCAAGCCAGACAGTATTAGGATGATGTGAAAGATTACACTGCTGTGCTAAGTATTCCTGCCTATTCTGCACTGCCTGGATAATTCTCTGACAAAATTATGTTGACAGTAGCAGAGTCTGAGACCTAGAGTGACAAAAGTCAGAGTATTTAAAGATAAGGCTATGATTCATACCAATAGGAATTTTAAAAAAAGCATACCTTTGTTAAGTGTTTGCAGGTGTAAGCCTTTTCCCCAGAATTTTTAGCGACTTTTATGGCATTGCTTATAATCATATTCTAAAATATGATTTTTAAATTCCTTAAGGGAAAAATTGTAGTTTGAATAAGTAACAGTAATTTGAGACATTTCAATTTATTGAGCAATTGGGATTAAAATCAAAGGACCAACTTTTTCTGAACTAACAGGTAGAAAAGCAGTATTCTTATTAATTAGAAAGGATTGGCAGTGTGGTACCTGGCTAGGGCTCTAAAAACAGTGAAAAAATTCTGAACTTTAAACATGACTTCTGAGAATTATACACATGTATTCATAAAATTATGTTTGGAGGAGGCAAATAGGACCTGTTTTCTTAAAAGTCAAAGGCAGCAAAAAAGCCTTGCTTTGTTATAGTGGTGCAATTGTGTTGACTGCAAAACCTGCTGAAATCTACACTAAATACAAAGGTCCACATAATCCAATCATTAAGGTTGGAAAAGACTTGTAAGATCATCAAGTCCAACCATAAACCTGACAATGACAAGTCCACCACAAAACCATGTCTTTATGAACCATTTCTACCTGTCTTTTAAATAGCTCCAGGGTCAGTGAATCAACCACTTCTCAGGACTAACCCTTCCAGTGCCTGACTGCTGGCTGTGAAGAAATGTTTCCCAGCATCCAACATAAATCCTTCCTGGTGTAACTTGTGGTCATTTACTCTCATCTTGTCTCTTGTTAATTGAGAGAAGACACCAACCCCCACCCCACCACCTCATCACAATCTCCTTTCCAGGTAGTTGTAGGGAGTGATAAGATCTCCCTTCAGCTTCCTTTTTTCCAGGTGAAACATCCTTTCCTAGTTACAGGGACCGAGACTAGTTTAGCACTATGTGAATATAACCAAGACTGTATTCTACACCCTCTGTGTCATTTCTGTTGAATAATGGATTGTGGGAGAACACATGATGTATGCAGAATGGAAAGGTCACTTTCAAAGAGGGACAGGCAAAAATCACAGTAGCACAGACTTTCTGGGCTCTGGCAAACCCACAAAGCCACAGACCCTTCCTGTTGCAGTTTAAGAGTTGTGTGCTGTTGCATGTTTTCACAGTATGGGTTTTGGTTTAGAAAGTTTTATTGTCACACCTTCCAAGTTTTCCCCCACATGGCTACGGTCCCTTGTAGTATAATACCCAGTTCCCCTTCATACTGCCTTCTTCCTGCCATGGCTTCCAGATTTTGCCCTAACCCTGCTTTCTTATTTGACCATCAGTCCCTGTGTTTGGTGGTGGACTCTACCCTTACCCTGCCCAGTGACCACCCAGACCACATGCAAACCCCTGAGGTCCCTTAATTAGGGCTTTTTGCAGCATTTCACCCAACCCGGTGTGGAGTGTTCAGAGAGTCAATTGTTCAGACAGTCATTGCTGTCAAAGCATCATTTGCAGCAGCTGCCCAGGGTACACCTGACACCTCAGGCTACAAAGTGGGTGTTAAAGAACCCTTTAAGGCAGAGTGGTGTTTCTGTCTTCACACCAATAACTCAAACATGATAACTCCCCTGCAGGGAAGCATTAGCACCTTCACACTCAGCCTGAGGGGTCATGTCTGCTGATCATGAAATATTCCGAAAATATCCATGACTCACAGAGGTAAATACCCATTGTGAAACTCCTCCTCCTGGGGGAGGTACTGAGCAGTCCCACATGAACCTGAGCATATAAATTTTGAGTTTTGGGACAACAGGTACCACTCATCAGATCAAGAGGACCAGAACGTCAACAGGACTGCGACTACGAATCTTGACCAGACTGTGACCATCATCCTCACCCGCAGGTTTTTCTTTCCTTTTACTTTGCACTCAGGGGGACCGCGTGGTTCTCAGCACAAGGGCCAATGAACACCATTCTGTTTGTGCCCTAAGGTGCTGGGTTACACATCTCTTTTTTGGGGTTATTTTTTTTTTTCTCTTGTATCATCATATTTATTGTAACCTTTCTAGTAAATTGTAACTGACTTGTAACTTTTCTTGAGTTTACTCCCACTGGTTTTTTTAAACCAACACACACCCCCAGCTCCCTCAGCCATTCCTCATAAAACTTGTGCTTCAGACTCTTCACCAGCTTTGGTGACTCTCTCTGGACTTAATCCAGAAGCTCAATGCCCTTCTTGTCATGAGGGACCCAAAACAGAACATGGGATTCCATGTGTGACCTCACTGATGCCCAGTACAAAGGGATGATCTCTGGTCTTCCTGGCCACATTATTTCTGATACAAGCCAGGATGTCACTAACCTTCCTGGCCTTTTGGCTATACTGCTGGTCCTTCTTCAGGTGCTGTCAACCAGCACCTCCAGGTCCTTTTTGCCAGGCAGCTCTCCAGCCAATCCTGTAGCACTGCATGGTGTTGTTTTGACCCAAGAATTCGTTACTTGACCTCAAATTTCTGGCCTCAACCTATTGATCATTTGTCCTGATGTCTTTGCAGAGCCTTCATACCCTCCAGCAGAAAAAATCTCCCACCCAACTTGTCACCTGTGAACTGACTGAGGGTTCTCTTGATCTCCTTGTCCAGATCATTGCTAGATATTAATCAAAAAAAATATTGGTCCCAGTACTGAGTCCTGGGGAACACTGCTTGTGACTGGCTGTCAACTGGATGCAACTCCTTTCACCACAACTCTTCAGGCTCAGCTATTCAGACAGTTTTTAACCCAGTGAAGAGTGTACCTGACTACACCACGGGAAGTCGGTTTCTCTATGGGAATGCTTTGACAAATGGTACCACAGGTTTTACTAAAGTCCCAGAAAATTGTAACATTTTTAGTACAATTAGATGAGAGAATTACATTACAGTTGAAAAAGGAACACAAA
>VXAU01001960.1:958832-1030222 GCA_013399695.1 Formicarius rufipectus | reverse complement strand
TTTTGTCAGGTTTCCTGGGCTTGGCAGTGGATCTGCCATCTCTCCTTGGTCCAGTTATTTAATGGAAACCTCTTTTATGCTCTGCTGTCACTGTGAGGGTGTAGTGAGTTGTGGTGGGGGGAAACGCTCTTTGAGCACCTACAGATGATCCTGGGAATGGCTGCTCTTTTTATTTTCCCCCCTCCCTCTTGTGAGCTATGGCTTTCTTCTCGGTTTTTTTTTGTTGTTGTGCTTCGTTTGTCCGTTTGGATTCCCAGAGCCCCAAGGCTCGGCTCTCACGCTGTCCCCCTGGGCAAGCTAACAAAGCCCCTTTTCTCCTGGCGCAGAGAAAAGGCTTCGCAGCCTCTTGTGTGGCACTTTCCATGGGAACGAGGGAGCCGGAGCTGGCCGTGTCCAGGTCAGGTTGCCTAGAGATGAGGGCCATGAAGCCAGGGGGGCCACAGCCCAGCGAGGTGCCCGCCTGACAAGCCAAGCCGCTGAGTGACGGCTCTTGTACAGCACTTGAGGACAAGGAGCTGCCGAGAGAGCTGGAGGCAGCACAGACTCCTGCGGAGCAAAGCAAGGGCTGAGGGGACACATGGAGGCAGAGAGATGAACCCGCCGGCTCTGCTCTCCCCACACTGGCCTAGCTGCTGTCTCTGGGACACTGAGACACCCTGGGCTTCCCCAGACTTGGCATCACATTGGGTTTTTCCTGCCTGCAGAGCTCAGGATTGGCTCCATGGGACTCTTCTCCCTTGCTTCTCTGCAGTTACTGTATCTCTTCCTTGCCTGGCCCCCTGGTTTCTGTCCCAGGAGGGTGGTTTGGTGACAACGGGGCTTTGCCACTGCTCAGAAGTCTCTTTTGGTCTGAGTCAGGCCTATCTGTGCTCATCCTGCCCATCTCACACTCTGGTTTCACTAATGGCTCAGGCATGTGCACTGTCTCACCAACATGGGGAAGTTCCTGCCCAAGAGCTGAGAATCCCCCATGTCTCATGCTGTGTTTCTCCTTCCACTGATCCTCCACTCATATCAAACCCCAGACTCCCTCTGGCTGTTTATTAGCCAGGTAGAAGGAATACAGACACTGATGAGAAGGGGTTAAATCCAGCAGGTAGCTCCTGACTGGACCGTGACAGATAGGGGGAACAGCTATTGTGTCCTTCCTTGGCTGCTCTTTGTTCTGCCCACAATAGTCCGTGTTTCCTGCCCTCTGTTCTCTCCAAGACACTGCAAAGGGCACCCCCTTCTCCTTCCTGCCTCTCTGCACAGGGAGGGCAGATCCCTATTCCCTTCTATATCTGCTCCTTGGGTTGCACAGTTGAGACTGGACAGTCTGCTTTTTGGAGGAGAGCTATGTGTTTTCCCCTTCTTCCTTTGGGGAGAATTTTCGGCTGTCTCAGTATCCTTAGGATGCTGGAGTGCAGGCTGGAGAAACTTTGCACTTGAAAGAATAGAGAAGGGAGAGGAAAATGGTCATTAAGCAGAAGCCCTGGACAGGAGCAAGTCCAAACCCACTGCTTTCCTGCTGACTCAAGTGATTTGCAGTGGCAGAGTTGCGTAAGACACATCTCTTGTCCCCCGGGTCCCCCAAAGGTGGCTGGATGTCCCCAGTCCCGTGGGCACCTCAAGGGCAGCCATACCCTGAAGGTGGCCAGGTTTCCCCTGTCCCTGGGGCACCCTGGAGTCAGCCAGGCAGCTCAGCACATGCCACAGAGCCCGCCAGGGCTCCAGCCTGGGCTGCCGTCCCGCCAGCGTGGGATCCGCTGGCTGCCTCCTGCTGCTCGGCGGTAATTGCAGCCTTTGAAAAATTCCTGCTCTCGGGGCAAAGGGAATTGGGTTTGCCTTCCAGAGAGCACACTCCTCTGATGGAGGCTCCCAGATTTCTCTAGCACCTTGGCCAGGGTCCCCACGCTCCGGGTGGCCATGGTGGAGTGTGCTGGCATTTGTGCCCCATTCAAACTCCCACCAGAGAGGCTGAGAGCGTGGGGCTGCTCATCCCAAACCAGCTCGACGGTGCAGCGGGCTCATCCCAGCCCTGGGCTGTGTGCCAGGACCTGCTGAGCGCTGTTGAACTCAGCTCATGTGTGAGGGTCCCTCCCTGCTGTCCCCCCAGGGAGCCTGTGTGGGTTTTAGGGGTGTGGGCCCCCTTAATTGCCTGTCCCAAACGATGCTGCTGTCCTTGTCCATAAAAGCCCTGGAGCCGGTGAGTGGCGCGTGGAGCACCAGGCGGGAGGGTGGGGGACCCTCGCCACACAATGAGCTCATTGTTTGTGAGGAGGTTATTAAAAAATTATAGCATTTGAAATTACAGTGGAGGATTCTTCCTCTTGCCGAAAGGAGCTGGGGGAGGAAGGGCCTGCGGCCTTGCAAGCCCCTTCCCCGCCTCTGCAGGTCCCAGCCCTGGGATCCTGTGCCAGCACAGGGCCCCTTCCAGTCCTGGGGAAAGCACTACCACAGAGTGGGGATGGTGCCATCATGGGGATGCTGCCACCATGGGGACACTGCCATGTCACTGCTGCCAACCCGCTGAAGAGAGGTGGGGATTTTCCCTCCTAACCCCCTCAGGCTGGAGGGAAAACGTTTGCTGTGGGGAACAAAGCTGGGCAGGGATCTGCTCCTGCAGCATCCTCACCGTCTCTGGAAGCCCTTGCCCAGTTGGAGGCTGAGCTCTCCCCTCCAGCATTTCTTCGATGCCTCCTTTCCCCTGCACCCAGGTGGGGATGGCTGTGAAAGGGGGTGCAGCCCCCTCTGTGTGCTGTGTAGGTGGGTGCTGGAGTGCTCCATCCCCTCCCAGCATGGGGAAGTGAAATTGTGGCAAAGGGTCAGGATTTGTGCACTGTGGGGTCACAAGGTCCCTGCCTGGCCGAGGTTCCCCTTTTTGGTGGTGTGCTGGTGGGGTGGCAGCAGGCACGGGGTGTGCTGAGTGTGTGTCACCCCGGGAAGCCACTGAGTGTGTGCCACCGTGTCACCCTGGAAGTCACCAAACCACTCGATCAGGCAGCTCAGAAAGGGGCAGGATGACCCTGGGTTGGCCCTGGCTGGTGGGACACCTTATGCAGCACCCAGCCTTGAGCAACCCACGAGCTCAGTCCGTGGAGGGGAAATGAGTCACCCTGAAAGGAGAAATGAAGGGGAGGGGAAAGAAAAAAAAAAAAAAAGAAAAAGAAAGAAATGAACCCTCTCCAAGGGTGAGCAGCAGGCTGGGGGCTGCAGACGACTGCCTGGCTCCTGGCAGGCTGCTGGTGGGGCTGACCCCGTTCTGGCCATGGGGACCCCGGGTGCCGCTCAGTCCCGTCCGCAGAGGCTGCGCATTGTGCGGGGCTGTGTGGAGGGGTGGCAGCTATTGTTCAGGAGGGATTTGGCATCCTGTGTTTCTTGAAGCTGCAGTTCTGAGAACAATGAGGTTTCCTGCAAGGGCTGGGGGGGGTGTGCAGTGGGCCCTTCCTCTCCTGCGCCCTGCAGGAAAAGTTACTGCAGGGGGGTCCAAGAGGTCCTGGCACTCCTCATGCCGTGGTTGGCACAGGGGCCAAGTGGGTGTAAGGTCTTGGGGTGCTTTCTGCCTGGGAGGGGAGTGGGGGCTGGCCCTGCTGATGTTGGGTCTGGAGATGGTTGTTTGGTAGGTGACAACTCAGGGATGTTGGCTGCAGTGTTCCTTTAACTTGTACCACTGGAAACTGGGTGCTGCTGTCATGTCCAGCATCCTACGCTGGAGATGCCAAAGGTTTTGATTTTATTTGTTCTCCTCCTTTCTTGGCCTGTCCCCTCCCAGGCTTGGCTGTCACCCCTGTTCCTCATTCCTGCCGCTCCAGGAGAGGGGCCATGCAGGAAGGGTGCAGCTCCCCTCCAAGAAATGCAGACAAATTAATTAAAAAATAAAGCCTTTTTTTTTAAGTTTTAATTGAATTTAATTGAAAGTCATGGCAGGGCTGAGAGGGTGCCCACATGGCGTGACTTGCAGCTGTGTACCCCTGTCCTGGTTCCTAAGGTGCCACCTGATCCTTGCACACCAGGAATATTACAGGGATGTGTGTTGGGACAGGCCAGGGACAGATGCCTCGGTAGGATGAAGCCTTTTGGTGCAGGCGAGTAATAAACAATTGTCCCTGTGGTCTATTTATAGTGGCTGAGCTGGAGGATTAGTTGTGGGGTTATTTTTGGAGCAGCTGAAGGCAGTTGTTGGACGGCGTTTCTGAGCTAATCAGGCAAACATTTTGTCTCGCCTGTGTGGAGGCTGTGTGTCCCCTGTGCCCCTCTGGTGAGGCTGAAGCCTGGTGTGGGGTGCCAGGGCACGTGTGAGGGACTTGTCTTGGGCATCCTTGGATGGTCTCCTGCTGCCCTGGTTCAACTCATATTCCAAGCAGCTACCTGAACCACACCTCAAGCACCTGGGGGGCATGGGGGCCAGCAGCTGTACCCTGTGTTGGTTGGGGGTGACATCCCCCTCCTGTACACACAGCCCTGATCCTGTCCCACCACAGCAGGGATGTGTCCATGGAGCCACAACAACCACAGGCATCCTTGGCCCTGCAGCTGATGGGCTGAGGTCCCCCGGCTGTCCCCTCCTCATCAGCAATTCCCCATCTCCTTTGCTCAAGGTCTTCCTGACCTCTGTCCCTCCCCAAAACCCAGACTGCACGGCAGGCTCTGCATTTGTGAGAACTTGCCTTGCCTTCCCACCTCCTCCATTTTTTATTTATTTTTTTTCCCCCCTCCTTTTCAAGCCCCAAAGGTCACTTGTAACCCCGTCCCCTCCCATTGAGCCTTCTTGCGGATCTGGGCTCTCCCCACCAGCCTCGGCTGGCGACCTGAGCAAACAGGGGCGGGTTAACCAGTGCAGCTGTATGCTAATGACCACTGCCCGCTTAACTCTCCTCCGCTGAGTAAAGTCAACCCCACTATTGTACCCACCTCCTCAAACAAGCCACAAACCCTCAGCGCGTTCCCGGGGCCGGCTGTGGGGTGGCACCCAATTTCCAGCTCACTTGTAATTCATCATCTCCAGCACTCGGGCTCCATCGTCCTCTCTCTGCTGCCTCCTGCCTCCCCCCGCCCAGCCCTTTTGTCTTTCTTCCTTTGCCCTTTTGTGCACGTCTGGTTTTTAATAGCGCTTGGCAGCTGGTTGTGGTTTCTCTCCTCCAGCTTTGTTTGCTGCCCACTGATTGATGGCGATGCCTTTCCCACCCCCTCTTGCTCTCTCCTCTTGCTTCTCGTCCTTCCCCAAATCCCAGGCCAACAGCAGCCCCCCCAGTCCTCCTTCCCGGGCAGCATATGCCAGGAATTAGCTGTGTAAATAGAGGAGTGCAGCCGGGCGGGTAGCTCGGCAGCCCGGGGAGGAGGTCGGATGCTGCCTGGAACTTCGGGGCCACGCCGGGATGGGCAGTGAGGGACTCTCTGCTCCTCGGGGCTGCCAAGAGGCACCCACCGGCATCATCTCAGCCACGCTGGGGGGGACATGGGGGGCAGAGAGGAATCATGGGGTTATTGTGCAAGCGGCCAGGGACAGCCACGTGCTGTTGACACAGGTGGGGACGCAGTTGGCAGCCGGCGCCACAGGCAAACACACCTGCCTGGGCGGCTGCTTTGGCATCCCCAGCCGCACGCGCTGGCTGAAGTCTGCAATCCCTGCTCAGATGGAGCCGCGCTCTGCACCTGCTCCCCTCCATGCACCCGCCTCGCGCTGGGGACAGCCCCTGCAGCAACCAAAACCTGTCTGCCAGCTGCTGCCTGGTGGGAGAGGCAAGAGGGTTGGGGATGCTCGGTGTGGTTTGCATCCCAGGGGAGCTTGGCACCCTTCTTGGTCTAAAGCTGAGTGTGTTATGGGGCTCCAAGGTGCCACTTCGGGTTTTGGTGAGGGGGAAGAAGTCACTACCAGCAGCCTGGAGGGACTGATCCCAGGTACTGCCCTGGGGTGCTTTGTTGCATCCAGAGCCATGTGGTCTCAGCCCCTCGGTCCTCAGAGGTGCCTTGTCTTCTCTTTCAGACCTTCATCTTCACAGACGGGGAGGATGAGGAGCTGAAGAAGCAAGCACGTGAGTCTGTGACTCTTGTCCCTTTGTGTGTGTGACAAGGCCAGGTCCCCTGAAGAGCCCCCACCTGTGGAGCATGGCTGGCATGAAGCCTGCCCTGGAAACTCCAAAAAAGCCCTCACCACAGGGACTTGGGATGAAAAGGCAACTCTTTTCAGTGATTGTGCTCAAAGAACCCTCTTCCTGGGAGTCCCACCTGGGGACAGGTTTCCTTCCCAGTCAGCCCAGCCTGTCTCCCTCATGATGCTGCTGGGGAGCATGTTAAAAGGTGGGGGTGCCTTTGCACCACTTTGTCCCAGGAGTGAGCTGGGATTGATGGGCAATGCAGGCAAGGTTTCATGGGAGCATTCCCCTGGCAGACATTCTCCAGGCTGGAGCCAGTGTGGTCTATTCTCCCCATGCAAATGGCTCCTTTTCAGGCTGGGAAGGGATTGTCTTTGAGCCAGGCAAGAAGAACAGGGCAGGATTTTTACTGCCATGTCCTGGAGAAGCTGGTTCAGAGAGACCCCCTCACCCCTAGGGTGGCTGGTGCATGGCTCTGGGATGGGCAAGGTGATGTAGGGTGGCATCATACATAGAATGTGGGACAGGGCTGAACTGTGATGCATCAGCTGCATCTGTTGCATTTACATCCCTTGATCATCCTTTCCCAAAAGACATTCCCCCAAAAAATTCATCATTTGCCCTAAATGATGTGGTATGGAGGTCTTTGAGCTTCAAGTTGAGTTTCCATCCCCCTGATACACCTGTGACACTCCTGGTGAAGTGTCTCCATTTGAGCATGTAGGGAGGTATGGGATGCACCAGTGCTGGGCTTTGACCCCCATTTCTTCACACAGGAAATGTCATCAACACCAACTGCTCAGCTGCCCACAGTCGCCAGGCCCTGTCCTGCAAGATGGCCGTGGAGTATGACAAGTTCATTGAGTCAGGCAGAAAGTAAGTGATGCCTGGGGCTGCCATGGGGGACTGAAGGGCTGAGGGGATGGGATGGTGCAAGCAGAGGCTGTTCATATTTTTGGGGCTGTGCTGTGGTGTGTGGTGTGGGGAGCTGCCCCAGGCTGATGTGACACTGCTGTCATTGCAGGTGGTTCTGCCATGTGGATGATGACAACTATGTGAACGTGCGGATGCTGGTGAAGCTGCTCTCCAGCTACCCCCACACACAGGACATCTACATCGGGAAGCCCAGCCTGGACCGGCCCATCCAGGCTACGGAGAGGATCAGCGAGAACAAGATGGTGAGGATGGGGAAAGAGGCTGGATCTGGTTTCAGTTGGGCTGGGTGGACAAGGAGGTCTCACCAATGTTGTCTCCCATCTCTTGCAGCACCCTGTGCATTTCTGGTTTGCCACAGGCGGAGCAGGGTTCTGTATCAGCCGGGGGCTGGCACTGAAGATGAGCCCCTGGGCCAGGTAAGAGCTTTGGTATTGCCCTCACATGGGGACTCATCATGGGCCCAAGCAGGGCACAGAGAGGAGACTTCTTTGGGGATGGATGTTGTACTGTGTCCCACCATCTTACTCTTTGCCTTGCTGATGTTGTCTGAGGGGCTTGAAAACAAGCTGGGAAGGGCTTCAGTTCCCCCAAACTGACTTTTGTGTTAGAGCTGGGCACCCACTGGCCAAGCCCAGACCCCACAGGGTGCCCACATCCCCTGGGATTGGCTCCTCTGCAGCCCCTCTCTGTCTCCCCACAGTGGGGGTCACTTCATGAGCACCGCGGAGAAGATCCGCCTGCCCGACGACTGCACCATCGGCTACATCATCGAGTCCGTGCTGGGCGTGAAGCTCATCCGGAGCAACCTTTTCCACTCACACCTGGAGAACCTCCACCAGGTGCCCAAGTCGGAGATCCACAAACAGGTACCGCAAGTTGTCACCTAAAAATTGGGCAGCACGGCAAAGATATTGATTGACATGTGACCAAAACATCAGCAGAGGGGAGAAGCCCCATCGGCCCATGCCTGTGGGGTGATGAAGAGTGTGACTGGAGGCTCTGGGACATGGGATGAATCTGGCAGCCCTCCCATGCTCCTGCTTGATCCTTATGGCCATGTCGGCCACTTGACCCCCCTGTGCTTGCCCCGCAGGTGACGCTAAGCTACGGCATGTTCGAAAACAAACGCAACTCTATCCACATGAAGGGAGCCTTCTCTGTCGAGGAGGACCCATCCAGGTGAGATAGGGGGACCCCGTCCCCCTCAGGCTGGGGTGCCACGGGGCTGCCACCGTCCTGTGCTCAGCATTGCTCCTCTCCTCTGCAGGTTTCGCTCCGTGCACTGCCTGCTGTACCCCGACACGCCGTGGTGCCCCACCAACATGGTTTACTAGGAGGCGTGTGTCCCCTCCAACCTCGTCCCGAATTTCCCCGGTATCCGACGGGCGTGCGGGACCTGCGTGCGGGTGTGTCGGTCTGGCCTCGCCGCGAGGCGGATGGACGGACAGACGTCGTTGCTGTGGTATTGCACAGTGTGTGTGTACTGAAGGCTGCTGTGCGGCCCCTTGTCCCCTGCCCTGCCTGCCCAGCTGCCCATGCCCGCTGCCTGATCCGGCCGGGATGGTGGAGAGGGACAGGTCCTGAGCACTTAACTGCTGGGCACCCCCGGCTGGAGGGCCCCACGCCATGCGTGGGGAGCGATCACAGCACGGGGCTTTGCCCACCCCGGGCTTGCTTCTCCTTGTTGTTTTGTGTTGTTTTGTTTTTTCCCCTTTCAAGCGTTAATTTTTGTTTTTTTTGGTGTGTTTCTCCCCACTTTGCATCTGCCCTCTGCCCCACTCCCATAACCCCTCACCCACCCCATCCTCTCTCCCAGTCCTAAAATCTCAGCAGCGAAGCTCTGGCTCCCGATTCAGATGAGGGATCCCTGTGAGTTTTGCTCCCTGGCTCGGCAGGCGGGCAGAGCAGGCAGAGGCGGGCAGGGGAAGCCTCTGGCCGTGGCAGTGGCTGCTCCAGGGTGCTGCAGAGCTGCTGGATGCTCGACGGCCGCGCTGGAGGGAGAGGGGGTGTGCTGGGAGCCGGCGTTGGTGTTAGCTCTGTTTCCTGGAGCTCCCCCGCTATGGCTGAACTGTTGCCGGCAGCACCGATCTGTGCACTATTTATAGACTGATGTAAGGACTGTCTGTAAATACGGGGGTGGGAGGAGGGCGCTGCTGAAGCTGCCGGAGTGGCGCGGGCACCGTGTTTGTACAGGGTCTCCCTCCAGTGCTGCCTCCCTGTTCACAGGCAGCCCTACACCCCTGCAAAGGAGCCCCTCGAGGTCCGCCCACAGGCTGTGTGGGTGTCCCCTGCCCCACTGTGGGGCCAGAGCATCCTCCAGCACTGACCTGGCTGTGGGTACTGCTGGGGTGGCCAAAGCACCCCGGAGGCACCTGTTCAGCCAAGCCCCTGCCATGGGCAGGCAGCATTTCCCAGCCCAGCCACTGTGCTTTCCCTCGTGGAGAGGGATTTATCCAGGGAGGGAGAGGGACCCTGTATCCTCTGAGAGCTGCCTTGCCTGCCACCACCAGCCCTCTGCCCCTGGGCTGAGCCAGAGCTGAACGTTTCCAACCTGAAGCTGAGTGAAAATAGCCCATAATGGGTGTGTTGTAAATATGTTATTGTGCCAGTATTTTTTTTACTGTGCCTGTTTTTTTAAGAAGAAAAAAACCACATTGAGAAATATGTAGATTTTAAGATGCTTTTTATACATTTTCTGTGGATCGGAAAAAAAAAATCCCCAACCTCTGATAATCTGTTTAAGAAAGAAAAAAAATTTGCAGTGTCATGTAACTATCACTTACCTTAATTTATATGTTCCAGTATCTGGAATGTCACTCTGTGCTTTTTGTAACTAGGATGTGTTTAAAGCAATAGCTGTGGGAAGGGGAACCAGCATGGACAGTGTGTTCTCAGGGACCTGAACCCGATTGCTGCCACGGGGTTCCCGTGGGAGCGGTCACCAATAAAGCGGCTTTTTTGCTGACCACAGTCACCTGGTCCTGGGCTCCGGCGTGTCTTTATGGATGAGCTGCTCTGAACACCCCTTGATCCCCCGCGGATGTTGTCACCTCTGGCCAAGCTCTCAGGGATGCACCGAGGAGGGACTGCGCCTCCATCCCTCTTTTCCCACGGGTACGGGGATCCGCTGGCCATTTGCATCCCAGGCTGGGAGGGTCCTCTCCTCCTTCCCCTTCCCAAAAGGCTCGGACCGGGCTTGTCACCTCGGGGCTGGTTTTTCCCAGGCTCGGGGGTGGGAGCGGAGGCGGCGGGGATGAGGTGAGAGCGAGTTGTTAGCAGGGTGTTGTTAACAGCCGGCGGGCAGGCGTGTGCGTGGGAAGGTTGGGGGCTGCGAGGGGGGCAAAAAGCCCCTTGCCTCCCAGCCCTCTCCTCCGCAGTTTCAGTCAACACGGAGTATCCACCTGCCAGTAACAAGCCCCAGCTTCCTTGGGCTGTGGCAGTATCATAAGATCTGTCCCCTCCCAAACCAGTCCTGTTTGTGCCACTTATTACCAGCTTCCACCCGCCCTATCTCCTCCTCCCCACCTTCTCCGCCTTCCTACATACCCGGCCCCTTCCTTTTTTTTTTTTTTTTTTCCGAGGCACACTTACTTACTTCACAGTTTCGCTTGAATCTCTGGGTTATCAGGGCTTGGAGCTGCTAAAAATACAGCCTGGCAGGAAGTCGGCGTGTGCTGAAGCAGCCACCCCTCCTCCCATCACCCTCTCACCCTTCTGACAGCCACAAAAGTCCCCCAGACTCTGCAGCCTTGGGAAAGGTGGAGCTCTGGCTGCTGCCCCAGAGAACCAAGCACTGCTCTGGCCTGGCCAACCCCAAAAATCTCCTTGGAGAAAGGGAGGGGTGGAGAGCAATGCCGCCTTTCCCCCAGCTGCCTGGGGCCAGGGATGGTGTGGTGGGTGCAGGATTCGGTGCCCCTCAGCCCTCCCCTGGTGCAGAGTCAGCAAAGGGCCCTGTGCCAGGCGCAGGAAGCCGTGACACTGTGGCACAATCTGCGTGTTTTCCTATTGCTCATGGGCTGCGGTTTCGGCAGCGCAGACACTTCCCGGCAGCCCCGTCACCCACCCTGAGCCTGACCCTCCCTTGGTCCCCTGGGGTGGGATGTGGAGCTTCACCCAGGGCTGGGCATCACCCATCTCACCCCACACAGGGATGGTGTTTACTGCAGAACAGCCCAAATCTTGTTTTAAGTGCCCAGCAAGGCACTGGGGAGCCAGGGGATGTGGCGTGGGGCTGGGATGCTGCTGCAAGGAACAGGAGTCCCTGACAGGAGTAAAGGCTGGGAGGGTGCTGGGCGTGGTACAACACCTGGAAAGGGCTTAAAAAGCAAAATAAATTAAAACACAATGGAAAAGAAAAATAAAATAATAAAAATACCCCATTGAGCCTTCAGGAGTGGGGGCAGGCAGCTCACCAGCTCTCCAGCTTGTCTCCCACCAGGCTCCCAGCCTCTCCCTCCTCCCTTCCCTACTCGTGGGCAGAAAAGTAAATAAATACACGCAATAATAAACAAAAGGAAAACAAAAGCAAAGCCTGCTGCTCTCGCATACTTGGCAGGCTCCTCAGGCCAGCCTGCTTTCATCTGCACCCCGGCGCTGTTGTGGGACGTCCTGTTTACTCTGCAGCTGATAAGGCAGCTGTACCTTTTGGAGGGTCTGGTGTGTGGCAGTGGGGTGGGGACAAGCCTGGAGACACTGCTGCTATGTAGGGACCACTGCTGCTATGTAGGGACCACTGCTGTTGACATCACCATGCCCAAGAGATGCTCCAGCATCATGTCTGGCCAAAGGCTTTCCCCATCCCTGGGTGGTTGCAACATCGAGGACAGAGAGTAACACGCTGGTTTAGTCTCTGTTTTTAGCTTCATATATCCTTTTCTTTTTTTTTTTTTTTTTGGTTTAATTTGCATTTGGGTCATTTGCAGTCCTGGACTTCGTGTGAATCATTGTGTTCCCAGCCTGGCTGTGGGGACTCTCTGTGGGGAGCATGTGCGTGGAGGTGGAATGAACACCCATCCTAGCGCTGATGGCAGCGAGTAATACTTGAGACTTGGGGTGGGAGGGCAGTGTTGGGAGACAACAAAACTTGTGTGAATCAGCTCCAAGAGTCACTTCCAGCTGCTTTGGCCCAGCCAACTGGAATATTGTGGGAAACGAAGATAAAAAGCACCCGAATCGCAGGGCCTTTGCAATACATGCAGCACTCCAGCTTTGGGAAAAGACCCCATGGGCTCAAGATCTACATCTCACCACCTCTGTGCAGCTGGAGGTGACCAAATCCACCAGCAGCAGCATCTTGGAGTGAGGGACTGTAAAGTGCTGCAGCTGAGGCTGATGGCTGCAGGATGGCTGAGATGCAGTGCTGGGATGTGCAGGGTAGCCCCCAAAAAGCAGATCTCACATTCGCCTTATTTTTTCCAGCTCTCTACTGTTTCCCGCCCCTGCATAACACACAGGTGGTTAAAATAAATAGTCCCCAAGCCCTGCAAAGTTTATTTTTCTCTTCCTGACTTTTAAGACCAGCCTTGAATCTATCAAAACCAATTCCCCCAGTCTCAGAGCTCCCAGCAGCCACTGCTTCTGGTATGCCTCATCTGCCCAGCGGGGCCAGCTCTGCTCCTGTAGCCATTTGGCAAACCAAGAGTGGAGGAGGAGATAAATTGAGCATCTTAAAAGCAGCTGGAAACACTTCCCACGGCACTGCCAGATGAGATCCACAAAACTGTGATTTTACTGCACAGCCCCACTCCCAATGCCTCCTTCCTCCTCCTCAGAGGGTGTGTCCCCCCTCTATTGCCTCCCAAACCAGGGTGGTTTCACCAGGGAAAGAGTGTCAGGTTTGTGCCTGTCCATGCTGAGGACAGGGACCTGAAAGCAGCAGTGACACCACACAACAACCACAACTGGGTGATGCTCCAGCCACCTCCACATCATTGTGGTGAGCCCCGCTTTATTTAGGGGGACACAGGATGTGTTGTTGAGTTTGAAAGCCCTTGGGAGCAGAGGACTATGCTGACTCCCTGTTGAGCACTCCATCCACAGGCCCCAGAGCTGATGTGTTTGGAACAGATCATGAGTGGCTGGGTGATTTATGGGGTGCAAGCTCCAGGTTCCGTGATGTTTGGCTGGTGGGAGGAGGAAGCGGGTGGGAAAAGCACCAGCATCTGCAACACCTCGCAGTGAGAAGGGAGCTGTGCTTCCTCCCACTTCCCTCCGAGGACTGGGAGGAATTAAAAAGATCCCTGAGCTGGGATTTTTGCTGAGGTCATGGTGAGAAACACCACTGGCTCCAGGCAAAGCCTTCCTTGCCCATAGAGCCAAGGCAAAGGGCCCTGCGGTCCCTCCGGCAGCAATGGAGGCATCTGCTGCTGAAGGAAAAGTCCCTCTGGTCCTGTCATCATCCATCCCCTCCCACACACCAGCACGAGGGCAGGGCTGTGTGACCAGCTGCTTCATCACTGTGGCCACAGCCAGGCCGCCCTCTGGCCCTGCCTGGCCACCCCAGTAGGTGAGGGGAAATGAGCTGGGAGATACTGGGGTGCTGGGACACACCAAGCTGGTCCAGGCTGGGCTGCAGACATGGGGTGAGGAGGAGCATCCCTGTGGCTGCCTCAGCTACAAACCCTCCCGACTGCCAAGCGCAGGGCTCCAGCATCCCCACGTGGTCAGACTGGTCCAAGTCTCATCGTTTAGGGTTTTCTTTCCAGCTGACGGGCCAGCAGACACAGCTCTGTGCTGGCCTCCCTGGCAGTGAAAGGAGGGGTTGCCACCTCCTGAAAGCACTGCAGGGAGAGGTGGGGAATGGGGTCCTCGGGGACAAGGGTGCTTCAGAAGGGGTTAGAGAAGATGTGAAGTTAAAGAAAGCTGTGATTTCAGCTGCCTGCTGCCTTCCTGGACACATGGGGAGTGCAAAACCCCATTGGACCATCCCAAAGGAGAACCACAATTGCAGCTCCCAGGCGGAAGGAGTTGGGCACATCCGGGTTGCAGCATCAGCAGCAGATGCTGCCTGCACAGTACCACATTGGGCAAGAAAACATTACCTGTAGCTTGGGCCATTTGCCAGCCCAAGAGGTGACAGGAGATCAGGGCACATGGTCAGTAACTGTGCCCAGCAGCCACCAGCTCTGCCTGATGGTTTTCCAGCTGCCAACCCACTGACAGCTCTCAGCTCCTGTTAGCACAGCTCAGCACACCACAGAGTTTGAAAGCATCTCCCCAGGGCATCCGTCCCTGCCTCATCTTGGAGAACAGAGATCTGAGGGACCACTACTGAAGGCTGATCTGAAGGAGAAGTTTATTCAAACACATACTTCACCCTTCCCTCTGTTTTCTCCAAGCTCTGGCTGGCTCAGGAGAGAGCCTTGCCCTGCTCCTGCTGGGACAGGGAGTGGTGCAGAGTGTGAACTGCTGGGGATGGCTGGCTGGAAAGCACTGGGAGAGGTCACTGGGCAGGTGGCCTTTGCATGTTCCCATCCCTGGTGGAGTCCATAAAACTGGTAAAATATTTACATGATCACTCTGATGGAGGCTTCATTTTCCTTCCTGCCATCAGATTTCCTTGACTGCTCCAAGCCCTTTTAGACCTTGAGAGAGTAGGTTTAATCATTTCAGATCAGGGATTAAGACGGAAAACATTGGTTTCTCTTTTAGATGGGGAAAGAAAAAGGAGACAAATCTGTCAATTATTTATTAGTTAAGGGAGGAAAACTGATGTCTATTGAGATTCACAGCCATGATGGGAAAAATCACAAGGAGTCCTCTGTAGTTCTGCAATGGACTGACAGGCAGGACTAGAGAACACGGTTTGGGTTTCAACTATCCTGCTTTTAGAAAAGTATATGGCATTTACAAAGAGTTAAATTATTGCTTATCCCCATACTTATGAAGGGGCAGGTTAAGGTCGGAGCAAGAATGGCAGAGGATGGAGACAGGAGCGAAATCGCTCCACTTGACAGCCAGGATCAGGCAGAAAACAGATCAAGAAAATTCCAGGGAGGCAAAGGTTGCAGTTCACTGCCTGACAGCAACGCAGCAGCGGGGCTGTGATCAGAGACGAGCACAAACGGAGAACTAGAAAGGAACCCACGATAGCCTGGGGCAGACTCAGAGAGATGAGCCCACGCTGAGTTGCACCACTCCCTCTGCTCCCCGGGATGCTACCAAAGGCACGTTCCTACACTGCATTTTCTCCTGAAGAGGGACACCTTCTCCATGGCCGAGCTGCCAGTGCGCCCTCTCCCAGGTCGATTTTCCACATTTGTACTTCTGCTGGTGCAAACAAACTGCTCGTGCTTGCTGCTGCTCCGGCATGGAATTACCAAGGCGGGAGAGGAGGTTTGTGGGGTATCACACACGCTGTGCACAGGGAGAACATCTCCCCAGGCTGATGGGCACATCCCCCAGCTGCTCCAGCATCTTCTGCTGCAGCGCCTGTAGCCCTGGATGTCCCCAGTGACCAGCTTGGCTCCATACCCCCTCTGGGAGAAAGTATAAATCAATACATAGGAACAGTGGTTTTAAATCGTTTATTTTTAAAACATGAAACTCAAGCTGAATAGAAACCACAGAAATTACATTTAGGTTTTTTTGTTTAGTATTTGCAAACCAAAAAGTTACAGTAAAAAATAGCTACGTTACAATCAATAGAACTACAGAATTAAAAGTAAAGATACAAAAATGGGCTCAATCCTCTTTAACTCTCACAATTTAAAAACATTTTGGGTAAGTGCAGGAACACTTGAAAGAAACTTGCAGGTCCAAAGTTGTTTAAAAAAAATTATATATATTTATATATTATATATGTATATAAAGTGGTATGATATACAACCATTATGGTTAAGAAGAAAGAAAGAAAGAAACAAACAAACAAACAAACAAACAAAAAAAAAAAACCAAGCTAAAAACCCAGAGAAGTTACAAAAAGGCCAGGTACATGTTCACCATTAGGTTTCTGTGCACAGTGTCCAAGAAAATAAACTTCCCTCTGAATGATGTGAATAAAACTCATGGAGCCTCCCGTTACCAAGGACCTGAGGCACACGACATGACAGCTGCGTGGCTGGACCTGATGCAGAGCACAATGAAAGGAATGGAGCTTTCCTGGGACTTCAGCAGCCCCCTGGGCAGAGGCCACTGAAGAAGTCTTGGTGTGAGATTAGAGGAACTGGAAGGAAGGAGTTGGGAATTGCATAGTGAGGAGCAATGTGGTATCAAATATGCAGAGCACCTAAGAGCTTCATGCTACAGTTATCCTCATTATGAAAGGAGTATTTTGGACTTTCTGGTTGTACATCAATTTATGTTCCACTTTGTTCATGCAGCCACAGGGGCTGGGTGAGCACCCGGCAGCTCCAGGCCACCAGTAACCCATCCCTTCTCTCCCAGCTGGGCAACACACTCACCATCATGGCTTGGCAGGAGATCCCACACTCCCCTGAAAGCACAAACCACTTGTTAGCCATCTAGGAACTGCTGCCAAAGCACCCCACACTTCTGCTGGGTGTCCTGGAATAACTGGGGAAGTCATTCATAGCATGCACACAAATAATTTCTGGAAAAGGGGAGTAGGCTGGGATGAAAGGAGGTACAGATTAAGTCTTGTCAGGTCTCTTTCTCAAGGCATTAGATCTACTCCTTGGTATCTCCCTGGAGGGCTTTTTCCCTCCCACCCAGAGATGTTCACTGAGTTACACTAACAGACTTACTGAGCTGGGGAAGACCCTGGCTTCTGCTTGGTCCCCACGTAGGAAGTACTTGAAAGACAGCTCCTCTCCCAAGCTAAAGGAAAACCCACCCACCTCATCTCCTCCTGAATTGGGGTGGGGGTGGTGAGGATCAACAAGCCAAGACACTTCCCTCTTCTTCAAAGGGCTCAGCATGATATTTCAGCTGCTGCTGGAAGGAAGAGAAGATAACCAGAAGCAAAGCCTAGGTTTATTTGTGCAAGTACCTGTACCTTGCTCTGATGGGCACCCACCCACTCCTGCCTGCCACCACCCTGCAGCACCCAAGGCTCTCAAGAGCAATGGCTGAGCAGCTCCCTGAGACACAGTTTAGCTCTCAGAAAGGCCAAACTTTACACACAGTTTCAGGGAACTGCTATGGAAATCCTAACTTAGGATCACTTGAAACCCCATGCACTGTGTCCCACTCAAAGCACTCAAATGAACATCCCTTGCATCTTGGCTGAGATGACTGTACACGGAAAAATCAACAACTACCAAATGGAGAAAACTTAAAAGGACAGGAGGGGAAGGGAGCACTCCATCCTTCACATTTGAATACATGGATGCACACTAAAAATCTTAGCTTGAACCCTTTTATCAGCACACAAAATGAACTCAATTTAATAATACATACAGGATACAAACACTACAGTTATAATTCCCAAGACAGCACAAGAAATTCACAGCCAAGTCTTGATTTGATTTCCTTTACAATTACAATGCAGTCTTGAACACTGGACACAAGAGTCCAACATGCTATTTACATTTCACATTGTGGAGATGTTTGTGTGCTTGGAAGAGTTCTCAGTTTCAAAAGAAAGTGTCATTCACACATGATGATGCAGTGGAAATAAATCAAGCCAACCAGACAAGCCAATGACCACATTTGTGCTTCTGAAAAAGTAACATGAAGTGTCTTCACCGATGCAGTCACCCTCAACTGGACAAGCTGCCTTCTGTACTGCAGTCAGAGAGGTGTCCAGAGGCCAATCTCAGCTCCCCTGACTTCTGGACCCTTTTGCTAGCAACCAGTCACATGAGAAATGTCCAGTAAGGTCAGCTGGGACACACCAAGTGATATGGCCTTGGCATTTTGTCACATTGAAAACAGAGACACACGATGGAAGAGAGAGAAGTCTCTACAGCTTGAAGCTCCTGCAGCTTGAAGAGTCTGGACTCCCTCAACCATGAATGCCACCCAGAACAGATGAGTCTTCGCCAGATAGCACCTGCTGTTCACCCGAGAGGGAGGCACAGAGTCTGGGAGGTCTTGGTTTTTCAAAGTCCACTCCTCAGACAAAATGTGACCATATGGATGAGACTGATTACATCGCAGCCATAAGAATAGGCAAAGGCCATCTGTTCTTCAGCAGATCCATTCAAACCAGCCTGCAGAAATGCCACACTGTTGCTCAAGGTTCCAGTAAAATAAAAAAAAGAGGAAAAAAAAGTAGTAATAATACTAATAACAAACCAAAAGAAACCCATTTGTCTGTGTTTCCTATCCAGCACTCTGCACAGCATGCAGCGGGGCAGCAGAGTTCCAGGATGCTTTACAAAAGTGCAATATCCATGTCAAGTAAAGGAAGTGCTGGCTGGACACAGGTACACAGCTCACACTGCAGTAGTCCCCTTGTGCTGGCCTCCAGAGAGCAAAACATCAGCTCTGTAACATTCTTTCCAGTTATATGTTGAAGTCACAGAGCACGTATCTCCACAGCTGTGCCTTGCTGCAAGCCCCAAACACTGTCAGGAGTTGTTCTGGGTGCTCTAAGTGGCTGTGCCAAACCTTGGAAGGAAGTAGGTCGAGGTGGGTGCTCCGTTAGATGTTGCAAACAAAAAGGCATCATCTCACTCCCCGTTATTGCCAGGCACAGACAATGCCACTGTGACAATTTAGACCCAACCCAAAGTGCAGTCACACACATGTTCAGGGTGCATTCTGTATACAGAGAAGTCAGTAGACAGAAGCACTTGTTTTCACAGGGTTCCCCACACCCTCCACCACTCAAAACACTTGCCTTCAATGAGTAGGACCAGGCCACAGATTTCAGGGCTGCTCCCCTAAAACTGATAGTGTGAGTAGCAATTGGAGCACATCCTTGCAAGGCGGGTGATGGCAGAACAACTCGGTCTTAATAAGGATTATATGGCTCTTGCTTCTTTCTTCAAAGTGAGGGAGTGGTTGGGTTCCCCCCAGAGAGCAGTTGAGTGCTTGGGACTGCAAGCTCACCAAGCCACAGATGCACACCCGGGGCTCCTGGTAGGCTCTAAGACAAGGTGGAAAACCCAGTGCTCATGAGCCACAGTGTCCCTCCATACCATCTGTGACTACACTTCCCTGCCCTTGTTGTTTGATAAAACAGAGGTATGTTTCAGTGTGAAGCCCATCCAAAGTGTCTGAAAGGGCATACTCAGTCCTGAGCAAGAAAATCCTGCTTTCAGAGATTTATGGTGAAATGTGAAGTTTCCTCCAAAACCTTCTTCTCCTGCCTCACGGTGGTGCCTCCTCCCTGGTGCCTACAACTTTTGCAGTTAATTAGTGGTTTTTCACTTAAGAAGGGTCCCAAAGCTTGCTCTGCCCCAGAGCTGGTACCATTTCACAGCAGATACCACCAGCCTAGCTAGCTGCCTGCTAGGAGCAATTCCTACCCCTCTGCAAGAAGGCAACTGACTTGAGTAAAGGCAGATTGGTAGATTCTGTGCCTCGAAGAGCAACTGTGGGGTAAACAGACAGAGTCTCAACATCACTGACGTGAAAACTGACTGCCTCTGCCAGTGGCTCAACTCCAGTTTGAGAGATGTTTCCCACTTTATTTCCTCTGCCAGTTATTTAATATAATGCCCAGCAGCTATGCTAAGATGCCCCTGCTAAGAGGTAAAAAGACAAAAAGGAACATCATAGTTACCCTATGGAAAGGGCAGTACTCAACAGTACCTCCCAGGAGGCAGTCTCCTCTTCCAGCAGGAAGCTGTCAGTGCCCTTTGGAGCACTGCTCTTCATGGGAAGTACAGCACCAATTAAGGATGTTGCCCTCTGCAGGCACCCAGCTGCCCCTCTGCAAGCCTTGCTCTGCCTCATGTCTAGAAAATGCCTTACATGTGCATTAGTGTGGTCAGATAGTGGTTAGCAATGTGCCTTGAAAAACTAAACAAAATAGAATAAAATATAAACCTTTTCTGACAGTCACAATGTTCTCCAGACATCAACTGGGTTTCTGATCTAGAACACAGAAGATACACTGACGATCTTGTGAGTTTGTTAGGACTGAGGCTCCAAAAACCTCCTTCAATGCCAGTTCAGCAACCCTGTGCTGTAAATTGATTTATAAAAAAGGAAACGAGAAAGTCCAGCAGAGTTCACAGGTCACTCCTTCAGGGAGAGCTTGCATTTGCTATAAATCCATTGGTTCTTCCAGTTTCTCTTGTTTTTCCAAGCTGACTGTCCCATAAGATTTAACATCAGAGAGTTGAAACTCTTTAGTGCAAAAATGCCCCCATAGAGCCTTAGGAGTCTCCCCCTGGAGAAATTTGGCACCGAGTGGCTGGCTCCTGTGTGATCTGTGTGTCAGCCTCGTAAAGGCAGCACCCACAATGCCATCTGCAAGTACCTGGGCATCCCTGATGGAGCAGAGAGGTCAGGTCCAGAGCAATGCACAGGGTAGCTGACTGGTGCTGGGCCCCCTGCTCCTCCTCAAGAATTCACAGGATAAATATAGTTGGGAAAAAAGGCATTTTCTTAATCAACTTTAAAAAAAAAAAAAAAAAAAGAAGTTAACCAGGGTAGTGAAGTTGTTTGCTCTGGAAGAGCAAATTCCAGTGGATATGCAGTGACTCCATGAGGCAGGAGTTTCTCCCCTCCCTCACACAGGGCCCTGGACCAGGGGTTTCCCACTGAGCTGCTGTGCACTCCCTCGTTGTACACTGGTCACAGGCACCAAGCCTCTGCTTCTTCAGGGCTTGTCAGACTGCTGATCCCACTGCAGAAGCGAAGAAGACCTACCACCATCTTTCACCAAGTCCCTCTGAGAACAGAAGCCAGGGGAAGAAGGGGGCAGAAGATATTCACCAACTTTTTCTGAGAGGTTGCTCTAGTCAGCTGGCCCATGGGCTGGTGGACCCAGTTTCCTGCCTGGGTGCTCTCAGTTACTTCCCTGCACATGTTTGCTCTCTTGCACATCAGGTACAACAAGGTGAAGGCTTAATTGCAAAAGGAGCTTGCGCTCCAATGGGCAGGTACCAGGTTGGAGGGGTGGTCTGGACTGGAGAAACAGAAGGAGCTGCACTGGATTTGGGGCAGAACGGCAGGATTGTTCTACGAGGACAGCACAGGGGCACAGCAGTTGGCACATTGTTTAGTTTGACTGCATGTGTGGGTTTGTTTTTTTGTGGGTTTTTTTTTGCTTTTTCATTTTAATGCACACTGCCAGCATCTGGACGAGGTTGGTTGGTGGCGAGGTATTTGGCTCTCATGCTGGAGGTGTACTGGAGGAAGACAAGACAAAAACAAAACAAAAAGTAAGTCAGAATGACTAATGGAAAGACAGAACCACAGTTTTCTATCACCTCCCAGTATAAAATGGTCTGTATTTACAGCAAGCATATGAAGGAGCTGCTGACTCAGTCTCAAAAGTCACTGTACAGTCCCTGCAGAGTAACATCCTGTCAGTCTGCTGTGAGGATGGTGCTGGCCAGGTCAGGACAGATGGGCTAATGATTTATCCAAGCTCTGTACAGAGAAGGAAATCCACTAGTCACTAAGTCAAAATATGACATCAGTCACTTGGGAGAAGAGGGAGACATGGGAATGATACAGATGTAAAAACCCACCTGAAACCCTCATCCTCTCTTAGCCTTGTTACTGCTTTCAACCATGCCAGAAAAGGAGGTTGAAATGCTCACTGCATTTTCACATTGCATTTTATGGCAATGAGGGCATCAGAAGACTGCTCATGCCACAGAGGGGCAGCTTGAAAGAAAAGCGTGGAAGAACAAATCTCTGAACAATTTATGCTTAAGAAAGAACAGAGCCTGCCTGGCTGGGAAACAGGCTGCCCTCAAACAGGCTGATAGCAGCTGGGTTATCAGATGGGTACCAGCCCACTGGGGCTTGGGATCCAACCTTGCGAGAAGAGCAGGTCAGAAAGACGAAAGGTTGTTTTGGTTTGGGGGGGTGGTGTTCTTATTTTCTTTTTTATGCTAAGCAAGGTAATCCAAAACAGCTTCCAGAAGCTACTGAGGTAACATATGTCATTCAGCTTTGAATAATGAGCTGAAAAGCATGTAAATAATATCCAGCAGCAAGAACAAAAGACTTGGCCTCTTTATTCCGATGTTTTCGAAGCCTTCATCACGACCACATTACTGCCTCTGGGGTTGTGCTACCATGATATTAACAACCAAGCAATGAGGACAGACATTTCATTCCTCTTTTTATACCTGCTGGATCTTGAATAATTCTATAATATGCACAGCTTACTTCCCAAGCGTGTTCTTCAGCGTACTGACTTTTTATCACCTTTTAAACTGAACCACATAAAATAGCCAGTTAAGTTGGCAAAGAGACACCTGAAAGGCAGTTCCACACAAAGAGGTATGATTTATCTTGCCCACTGGGAAAGAACATTATGAGGCATCTTTAGGCTCTCAAAAGCTCAGTTGTCCATAGGGGTTTTCAGAGAATTAACAGTATTTTATCAGTTTTCCTTCAAAGACTAATCCGGGCTGAACCTCTGCACAATAGAAAACTGCTCCTTTGACAGAGCTGATCCCATTGGCATAAGACGAAGACACCTGTGGCTTATTTGCACACTCAGCTTTTAGTGTCTCCCATAATTGGAAAACTTTCTGCAGAATGTGACTCTTAATATAAAACTCTGGCCCAGAAACAGCACCTATATTTAGGAGACAAAGGGTATGTATATCTGTTCTAAGATGTATTTTTTGTCAGTGAGAGGGCAAAAGATAGAAAATACCAAGCTGAGCCACTTTAAGGGCCATATTCTATACAGTTTACTAAATGTGATTACTGTTTTGGAGATAAAGTTTGGGGTATTATTAAAACACATGAGACTACCCCAATGGGCTCAGATAGGCTTAAAAGTCAAAGAACTTTCTCTCAAAGTAGGGCACATTCCAGGTACTGCAATGTTGAAATTGCCAGCCAAACATCATGCTAAGAGAGAGTCTTAGAAGAAAAAGTGCATTTGATTGCTCATTTTCCATTTGCATTCTGTATGGTGACGTGATAGGAGATAAGTATGAACAGAGAACTTTTCCAGGTGTTGGGTTTTTGTAAGAAGTATTCAGTAAAAAAAAATAAAATCTCAGATCATGGAAGGTTTTTGTGCATCTTTCAGGACAAGTCATAAAGGTTCAGCACACAATATGTAACATCAGCTTCCTTTAGAGTATTAAAATCAAGAAGGGCCACTTGATGAATTGCAGTTCAAGGATGTACAAAGCACACCTATCACAGAGGGAGAAGCCAAAAAGAATTCCCTCCTTCCTCCACAAAGAAAACTCCACAGTTGTTAAATGTGTCACTAAAACAAAGTAACAGGAACACAAGATCTGGACAGTCAAGCAGAGAGCATTTTACATTTCAACCTACCTGCAAATCCACCAGAAGGAATAAATCAAGACTGAATAGTCAGAGTTAGGGCTGATGTTCTCTCCTTAACTCAGGATTTTTGCACCTTTGTACCTTTACCCATTACAGTTTAAACCAGTTACTCTTTCTGTTAAGTGTATTTTTAATGACCATGATAAGCATGATTGAAACCTGGAAGCAGAGAGCCAACACTTCACTGTGCGCCTCTCAACCAGCACAGCTCTATCAGTGTGCACTGGATCTTCAGTCACAGCATTTGCCTCCATGTGCTTTGCTCCACATGCTATTGACAGTAGTCCTTCCTCCGAGTCCTTCAGGAAAAAAGTTCTGGAACATACAGATCCCAACATCTGGACAGGCCAGTAGATAAAGATATATCAGCAGACACTTGCCAGTCTTTGTATATGAAAGCAAACTATACTGTCCATAGCTAAAAGAATTAAATCATCAGTTCCTTAAAAAAAAAATAAAATATAAATCACTGAGTCTCTAGCCGCTTTAAAAAATAACTCTGAAGACAAAAAGCCTGAGCACAATTCAGACTGAGGAGGTCTTGGACTCCACTCTGAGGTATACAGCTATAAGGTACACAGTTGCATTTAGTTTCCTTTAAAGAGGAGCTTTCATAGAAGGTTAAAGAACATGTACAAAGCAGTCATTCTTCCAGCACTCTCACTGGAAGTACCCATGTGCCTACCCACCCTTTCCAAAACAGCATGGAGGACAAGCTTCAACCCACACCTTCCCCTCACTGTCAACTTCCCTAAAAGAGTACCTGAAAGACTTCTTGTTACCACTTCTGGTGGTCGTTTGTGCTGTTCAACACAGCACCCCTCTCAGCCACTTGCCAGCCAGCTAGGACAAACACAGCTGATTGCACACAAGCTTATTTTTGTATGTCTCCAAAGAAAATGAAACTCCCTCCTTTACATTCAGCCTTGTTAAGGGTATAAATTTTCATAGGTATGGTTTGCCAGCACATACTAGTTGGGTGCTTAACACATAGTCTGGATACAAAGGGATCATTGGTTGAAAAAAAAAAAAAAAGATAAAAAAATTTAAGGGTAAAATTAGTTAATTTTGGATGCCATAAATTCCACTGACTCCCATGAACTGTGAACTCCATGAGTACTTCACAGCTAACTAAGGTATGCTGATATATCACTTACCATATGAAACCATGACTGAGTACAAACTATTTACTATTTGTGGTTAAAAACCCACATGTATCTCTCTTGAACTACCCTGACTTTGATTTCCTGCCAGAGCTATTCAGGTAATCCAATAAAGACCAAAGCTTCTGGATTCAAGTTCTGAAAGGTTAATCTCAAATAGCTAGAGCACAGTAAACACAGCGGGGTTGGTGTTATTATGCATGGGAGGTACAAGATGCAGGGAAACAGCTAATTCCAGTCAGTGGGTTCTGAATTCAAAGGGACTGAAGTTTTTCAAGTCAAAAGAGCAGAGCTTCTGTTTGTTTTGCTTGTTTTTAAAGCCTTGGAAAGAATGCAATGGCTTTTACATAGCCCTGCAGACAGCCACATTAAGCTCGGGTGGGAGCACAGATAAACAAGACAGTGCAGACTGGGATCAGGTCATGCTTCAGCCCAGGAGTTCCAGGTCCAGAATGAAGGCATGAGAAGTTCCCCACCTCCACTCCAAGCAATATTTTATGTCATGGAATAAATCCAGTTTGCATTGCTACAATACCACCTACAGGAACTGACAAGCAGAAAACCTACCACAAACTGAGGCCCAAGAGCAGTCTTAGCAAGAGTTAAGACTAAAGAAGGCTGGGAGCCTTTCAAGGGTGGTAGCACCATGCTTCCAGACAAGGTTGTTTGCATTCATGCACCATGGCAAAGGACATCAAGACAACCGATGCGACGAGCCCCTTCCCAGCAGGTCACAAGGCAGGCAGGCAGGCAGAGGCAGCAAGGATGCAGACCAAGCACCAACAGGACAGAAAGGAATCCAATGCAAGGCTGACGAAAGTCCCAACAAGAACAGCAGAGAAGGAACAGCAGCGTTATGAGCATGTATTTCTGGGAAAAGGATGCAAGGTATCTGTCACTGACTGCATGAGCCAAAAGCAATGGGCTCCCCCGTTCCCAGCTGCAACCAGCACCTTCCAGTTACTCCATGACTGTAGTTCCCCTGAAGCAGCACTGTCCTTCACACCAGGTGAGTTGTCTGGTAGCTCTAATTTTACCCTACATTTAACCAAGCTAAACAATCACAAAGTGCAGACCACCTACTCTTTTCTGTAGGCATGTGACTTTGCCATGGACCACTGTGAGGGAAGAAACACTGTCTTGGAGAACATCGGCAACTACAGCCCATGAGGAATTCATACAGGGTAATGGCCTTGCTCACAGAGCCTGTAGAACATGGATGGGATGATTTGGACATACACAAAACAAACAAAACAGCAAAAGGTTTTGAAACAGAATGAAACAGATCTTAGTGATTATGTCTGGACCTTTAGGGAAGTTGTTCTTTTAAAACTTGCTCCATTCTGACTTTCAATGGAAGGATAAAAGGAGAAGCTGCGCACAGATCTGACAGGCTAGGAAGTAACTCTTCAGGACAGGCCACCAATACCAGCCAGGATCTTTCAACTAATTAAAAATCCTATGAATAAGCTAAAAGCTCGTGGCAGGTCAGTATCAGTGGTTTTGCACACATGCTGTTAAGGTCAGTCAAGACAAACAGAACAGCAGTAGGGTTCAAGAGAAGCCAAAAGCTGAATTAAGACAACCAGTCCTGACTGAAAAGCTGCTAGATTGGCTCTTCTTGCTTCTAGAAAGTGGCTTCTTGTGATGGAAGAGCTTCTATTCTGCATTTGGGGTGCAATGTTATTTCTACATTTGAGCAGCGCTCAGTACTAAGTGTTCAAGCTGTTCTCAGGTGTGGACTCTGAGCTGAAGCTGCTGCGAGGTAGCTCTTGTGAGGCACTGGGTGCCTGTAACCCTCACCACACGCACCAGAAGCCTCTAGGAGGTTGACACTGCTCCTTGAGTCTGCACCAGAGCCAAAACGGATTTTAGTTGTAACCCTTGGCAGGAGGGAATGGGGTGGGAGGTGCAGAGGGAAGGAATGTGAAGAAATAAAAGGCACTGGCCTGGGATAAACAGTGCAGGGATGAAGGGAGTGGTTGGGAGTGGAGAAGGGGTTGAGCAAGAAGGACCTTTTTTCCAGTACCTGTTCCATTTGCGGGCGCTGTTACCAGTATGTCCGTGCACTGTCCGAGGGCTTAAGCTGCCAGCTCATATGGCTGCTACTGTCCATGGCAGCCAAATACAACTGTGATGATGCAAGAAAGAGAGAGAAAAAGAGAGTGCAGCCTCAACGTGCATGAAAAACACAGTGCAAGCAAGTGAAACGCTGTGGTGTGTGGCAGCGACAAGGTGGGCTCTACAACCCTAAGGGAACATCCCTGTGGCAAGAAGGAGAAAACAGAAGGAATGAGAGAAGGAAAAACACAAACAAACAAACAAAAAGCCAGGAAAAGTAACGGACAAACAATGCAGCAGGATCATCACATCTTAGTTTTCACCATCTGTTCACAGAAAGCTGAATGGAGTAGGTCAGCTCTGTCCACCCACAGGACATAACCTACTTGGATGGTTATCCCCCTACTCCTCCCCACCAAAAAAGAGGTGGGGACATGTGTATTGGTATTCCCTTATAAACTCTCTCCTCCCACGATTTGCTATGAAAAGTTACAATTTCTTCTGCCTCAGTACGGTCTAAGCCACCTGCTGTGGAGTGCTGTGAATACAAAAATCCCAGAAAAGCTTTTCCCCGTTGCCTGCCAATATGAGAGTAGACAGTATTTTTCTTCTTTCCATTGTCTGCCTACTACAACCCTCCAGCAAACACATTTATCCCATAGTTTGTTCCTTGTCTTGTCTAGGGAGAAGCTCCTTTGCTCACAGGTGCAGTGCTGCACTCCCCTCCCCCCCAACTCCTGCACTTCTCTACAGCCCACACTGATAGCTGCCAAATCAAGTTACTCTGGAAAGAACATATCTTTATCTCCTCTCAGAAATCAGCTTAAGGCACCAGGACTCAGATCCCCCTTGAGGGTATTCACACAAACAGCTACTGAAGAACCAGGGATATTCTTGCCTCCCCCTGCAGCCCCTGTGGAAAGGAATGTGCTTTCTCTGAAGCAGAAGAGCTGTAGGGCAAGGGGAAGCAGGATATTGAAGGAACATATGCCTTGGTAGTACCAGAGGGACAGGACCCTCCTGCCACAGGAAATGCCAGTGGTACAGCAGGTGCCACACTGCACTGGTGCAGCACATCAGCTCTTCTCCTGAGGACCATCTCGTTGCTGAGAGCAGATAACGCCACCAGAGCTCACGGCTGGAGTACCAGGGGTCAGGAAACCTCTTTGTGAAGGGTGAAAGAGGTTTGGTCAAGGACAGAGACAAGGATCAACTCCACATTTCCACTTTCTCTACAGCAAGATGAATTGGTCCTCTTGAAGTGAAACCATGAGTGTGATGTCCTCTTTTTCACCACAGCTCCTACTCCTCCAGCCTCCTCTTCCTCCCCTTCCCATGAATTTGAGCCATGCACCAGAGCCATTTTTTTAACCTATACCTGAAGACTGGTTGATTAGGCTACTACTCATCCTCTGTAATGAACCCACCAAGTTTGTGAGCACTGCTATGGCATGTTCTCCAAATTCTCCTGTAAATAAGGCTTACAGGACCCAGTGAAGGGGACAAGATTTGTCTAGTTCTTATATAGATTTGAAGGCAAGCCCATGTTTTATCCAGCATACAGAAATGGCTATCAGGCCACTCCAAATATCAAAACCTTCCATGAAAGTTTCTTTTTTTCCTCCATAGGAAATTAAATACAAAAATAGGTTCTAAAGAAAGTAAAATAGTTGTCAAAGAAACATCTTTAAAAAAATAAAAAAAAAATAAAAAATAAAAAAAGAATACAGGTTTCATCCTACCATCTCTTTAGGGCAAATTAAGGAGAGAGGTTCAGCAATAACTCTGAATTTACAGTTTTAACAAGTTTCTTCTTAAACCTGAGGAACCAATGCCACAGACAGCAAGTACACTGCATGCAAGTGAATCATCCTGCTGAAGTCACCCATCAAGATACTCATGCACTTTGGTGGTGGCAGGACTGGGCCCATAGGATTACCAATCAATTGAGTTTGATTCTTTTTATGTGCAACGTCCAAAGTAGCACAGCAGGGTTTTATTCTCCATGGCAGGTGAGACATGGCTTGTCCAGTCAAGTTGCTGCCATTTTATGGGCCAGATCCTGTGTTTGGCTGCACAGTCAGGTCCCTTGGGAGTACACAGGAGTGGCAAAGGTGTATTCCCCAAAGTTGCTGAAGCAGAGAGAGCAGTAAAGAGAGACTTACTGAGGGAGGTGGGGACTCCCGGCCAATGAGTGGGGTATTCTCGCAACGGGGGTTCTGGAAATTTGCATTCTGGCTCCTAGGAAAGGAAGACACACATGGTAACAGGGGGTCTGTGCTGTGCTTTCGTGGGGAAGGTCTCTGAGGGTGACATGGGATGGAGCATCTGCACCCCCAGAACTACTGTATCAAGTCAGTCTCCCTCACAGCTTTTCTTACAGGCCAGGTGGATCCCTCTTTTTCAGACAAGGGCACAAAATTATCACAATTTTCCTCAGAGAGAGCACTATTTTTAAATTCTTACACAGAAGGGCCCACACTGAATCATGTCAAGTGATTTAAAAATAGGTCTGTGTGAGAATCTGCCTCCCTGCAGCATCAGAACTGCCAAGCTGCAGAAATGGAGATAAAACGAGGACAAAGTCTAAGGGGATGAACAAAATGATGTGGCAGCCAAAAAAAGAGATGGGCCCTGATGGTAGTCCAAGTGTGATCAGGGTTGGGCACTCCTGGAGAAAGCTCTGAGGATCCCACCTGGACTAAGTAGCTCCAAACTGCAACAGATGTTAGAGCTGACTGCAAACCCTGCAGGAAGACAGAGCCCACAGGTTTTTTCTTGGCTCTCAGTCTCTTGGGAGGCTTAAAATCTTCTGGCAAAAGTGCTCTGTGTGAAGAATTAAGCCTTCTGGTGATCATTGTGTGACAAGGAGCCCAGACAATACTTTCCTACTTGTTTTCTCTAGACAGATTTCTAAATCCTGGAGGACAAAGCTGTTCACATTTTGGAGCATGATGTCTAATAAAACTCTTTCTACAGCAGCACTGTCAAACCACTCCCTTCTCCCTGTAGGTGCCAATCAGAAAACATGCCATGTGACACTCTGGACTTTCTACTGCTTGGTCAGAAGTTTCAACCTTGTGGCACTTGTGACAACAGCAATGAGAATGAAGGGATCTGGAGAAGCTCCTTGTGGGGATACTCACATGTACTCCGTGACGGGAGCATTGCTGACTGTGTGTGCTGCTGCTGGAATGCTGGTCTCACTGCCATAACTACTCCCACAGCTATAGAGGCTGGGCATGTGCACTCTGTACAGATTATCGTGTGTCTGTCTACTCCCTTGAGCAGCTGATTCTTCTTCCCCATCATCATCTGAGCCTCTGCAAGAAGGAGAAAAAGTTCCTCCTAGAACCCTACAATTACCCCCCATGTGGGGTTTGCAGGAAACCATGACAATCCTAGGAACCTCCCAACCACGTTCCACACCTCCACACTGACACCCATTTGGGATGCCTCAGGGTGGCAGTGTCAAACACAACCTACACCACAGTGACTCAGCCCTCCCACAGATCCCATCTGGACTTGTGCACTGCGTGATCCCCTCCAGCCTCCCTACAGTCTTCTCCCAGGGCTTGGCAGAGAGCACAGTTCTGCAACTGCCCAGTTGTACAACCAAGGGATGGACACACTTCCCAGAACACACACCACTCTAAACCTAAACAAACAGAGAGGCAGTGGGAATGAAGTACCATACACCCCACAGAAAGCATCCTTCAAAACTGCACTCTCTGTCCTTCCATTTCCCAAAGAACTTTTAAGGACAAGTCTCTGTAGACTTCCCCGAACATCCATTCTGGTTGCAAAAGGTCTGCTTCAGCTTCTAGCAAAACTGCAAAAGTCTTTATAGAATTAAATTGCAAGATTTGTGTCTAAAGGCTTTAGCCTCTCCAAAATGCCAGGAAGAGCAGAACTGCTTGCCAGCTGGTTCCTTCCCCCCTTTCCCATAATATTCTCTTGCCCTTCCTATATAATACAGACTGCTATTTTATCTCCCTAACTATAGGGTGAAGCACCAAGGTCTGAAATACATCTTTGCCACGCTTGACAAAGCTAGTAAAAAGTTCTACAGTGTGGACATCACCAGCACATCCCAAACATCACCTGCAGCTTCTGTACCACACGGTGGCACTGAAGATCAGGGAACTGCAGCCTGTGCAGCCTCTTACAGGCAAAAAAAGCGTGACATTGTTCACCTCCAGGAGGGAGCCAGAGGGAGAAATGGTGCTCCAGGGAACGCAAGAGCCTGAGGCTGCCGGGGTTGGCAGGGCAGGCAGCAGCCCACAGGGAAGGCAGCACAGGGGAAGGCACTGGCTAAACCTTTCTCCTCCAAACAGGCAGACTGACACTCTCTCCTTGCTCCTGTCTCTGCAGCAGCTGCACGTGGAGGAGCTGAGGAAACGAGCCATCTTCTCCAGTGCTGCTCTGACGCATTTCCCAAGGCCACTGCTCCGCGGGCACTGCAAGCTTGGCCAGCTCAGGCTTCCTGCTATTGTTCAGGACATTTTGTGTCACTTTGGACCTTGAGCCTGGGCTTAAGAACACGAAAACCACCTTTCAGGGCCACAGAAGAGAATTTGCTGCAGTTTACTGCTCTTCTGCAAGGACAGAAAACTCAGGGCTGTTTAACAACTGCATGTGGGGCAGCAGCCAGTCAGTGAAGAAGGTTTGCTAAAGACTTACTGGTCAACCTGGCTACCATCAGTACTGGTTCTCATTTGCAAGTGTCTCACCAGCCCATGCTATTGCCAACAGGACAGTTCCTGGTTCCCATTATCTATGCAAATTTTCCCCATCATGAGCAAAGATAAAAAGTGTAAAGCACTTCTTATTCCAATTCTCCTCCCCATACTAGAACAAATGCCTCAAAGCAATGCAAGAGAATAGGAATTTTGCAGAGATGGCAATAGCTCAAGCATTACCACTATATTTTACAGCTATAATCATTCATCTCTGACCTGACTCATAGGCCTACAGTGTACTGAATACTCTGCACACAGAATTTTCCAGTGCAATAAGGTTCAGATGTTAGTATTAACCACAGCCAGAGCAAAAGGCAACTTTTTTTTTTTTTTTCTTTTTAGACCTGGGCTTATAAATCCTCATCCCTCACACTCCTGGGATCATATGGGAATGAGCTCCATATGCTCATGGGCACAAATCCAACAGCCAGTCTTCATTGGGAAAGAGCTTTACAATGCTAGAGGATCTAACCCTCCCTATACCTCTTTTGCTGCCAAGTGTGTGGGACGCTGCAGACAATGGAACTGAACATGAGGGCTGTGACAAAGGAGAAGAGAACCAGGTAGATGAGGCCTTCCACTCCATCATAGCAGAAGCCCGTCAAAGCCTGGACATAATCCTGCAGAGAGAAAGGAGCAGAGTTTCCTCATCACTTCAGAGTTAACATTGAGTTCTAACTCAAAAGCCCATCTCCAGACTACGTTCTCTGAAACACCTTATGGAGATTGCAGTCCCTTTTCCAGAGCATATTTCTATTTTAATTTCAGGGACCTTAAGTGTTTTTCATAACAGATCTAATGCCTATTTCCCCTCACAAAACCCAGCATAAATTTAAATATGGAAATATTTTCAAACCCACACAAAGATTTTAAGAGAGGAAAAAAAACCTCAAAACAAAACAAAAAAAACCCAGGCAAACTTATTCACCCAACCAAAGATACCATATTTTTCATTAAGCCTTTCAGCTTCCTAACTATGTCCCATGCCCAAGAGCACAAGCATGGAGTGTCTGTATCTGCCTTCAGAGGTGCAGCAGGGACAACAGCTAGGCCATGCTATTCTGCAGTTCCAAGGCACTGCACTCCGTGGGAAAGGCAACAAGTTATGTGCTACAGACAAAAAAATCCCAACCAAAACCAAACCTAAAGGTCCCTAAAACCTTACGGCTGCAATTTGTAGATGTATAAAGGCATGTATCTACTTTCCTATGTTGATCTTTACACAAAGCTAACTTGATCCAAATTCCGATTTTCCTTTCTGCTGGAGTCAATCAGTAAAAAGCTGTTGTAAACTGTCCTGGCACACCAGAGATTTGAAACTCCAAAATAATCAGGAGGCTGCAGGCTCTGCACACCCTTTGTTCTTGCTCAGCTCAAGCCCTGTTACTGAGCACTCACCAAATGCAGACTCCGGCAGTCCACGAGAGCAGTCAGCTGCTGCAAGTTGACCTCTGTTGAATTCAAAACCTCCTGGACCCGAGTAAGGTACTCCTGTAAGCAACAAGCCAGTGATTACTGCAAGGCAATGGCTTAGCAGAAGCTGCTCTTGGGTTCTGTACAAGGTTGAGGGAAGCGAGAAAGAACGAGGAGAGCAAACTTGAGGAGAGTTACCTTGGAATTGGGGTGCTCTCTGCTCGCTGACCTCATGAGTTCCAGGACATCATCCTGCATTTCTACCAGAGCCTTGTGACTTCCTGACAGCTTCTGCTCAACACAAAACATGCAATGTTTCAGCAGTTCAAGCCACATGTACCAACAGATCACCTGGGAGAAGACTTAGATACTATTTCCCAAATATTGAAGCATCATCTGCATGAATGGTAGAAGTTAAAATTGCCTCAACTGACAAAGGTGCAGCTGCAATAGGGTTAACCTTGAGTTTTACCAAACTGGAAGAAGCACAGACAAAGAAGAGGGGAAGAGAAGATCCAAAAGGAAGAAATACAAAACAACCCCAACAAAACAAACCCCCAAAAAACCAAAGAACAAAACATACACAGAAACTGAACACACAGCTGGGGCTGGCTCTAGGACAGAGGGGAAGAAGAAAAGGCACAGAGCACTCAAGTTTCTCACCATGGAAAACAGCTGGATTTCTTTACTAAGTCAGATGGATGAGAAAGACAATGTTAACACTAGAAGTTGCTCGTATTAGGGTGCAGCCTTCACATCCCACTAAAGCATCCATGAGAATTTCACATGCAATAGCATGTCAGAGAGAATACAGACCAACCAGAAACGCAACAGATGGCAACAGTGCATCATACTGGAGCCCAAAATGTTCTTATCCCACCCTTTAAAACAGAGGAAGACAAGATTTTAAAAAATCCTAAATAAAACTGGTGAAGCAGCTGGTGTCTGCCAAATGGTGGGTGGTGTGGGTTCATTCTGGCCTCTGATACATACCACAAAGTTTGGGATGGGCCCAGGTGCTGTTCTTCAGCCCCCACACAGAAGAATAATGACTCACATTTATACTTCAGGATAAACCCCTTGGATGTTGAAAGGTTTGTAAGAGGCATATGTGAAAATCACTCCTTCACCCACAGACGTGGCTGCAGTTTGGGAGTGGAGTGTTGCCACCGTTTAATCCAAAAGAACTTTCAAGAAGAGGTTCAAAGCAGGAAGTAGCAGTTTCCCCACCCTGGCATTAATTGTGGGTGTTCTGTCTCCACTTTGCTGCTCTTAGACAAGTGCCATGTAAACAGAGGTACCACAACAAAAGCCAAGGTCCTCACCACATTACCCATGGGCCCTTCTACAGGGGCATCCTGGAGCTGAAACTGTGCAGGGAATGAAGTTGGGAAAACCTCCTCACTAACTCACAGTGCCACCTCCTGCACAGCTGGGAAGCAGCTACTGAACACCCTGCAAGTTGCTGCATCAAAACCATTTCATCCATACCCTGCAGGACAGCAAGACCCAGGGGTAAAGGGAATTAGGGTGTTCACACTCACCTGCTGGAAAGGGTTGGGGTATCCAGCACTACAGGTCATGTAATAGCGGAGAGTATCTATGAAGACACAAGACAAGAAAGTCAGCCCAGGTACCATTCCAGCTTTACAGTGTTTTACAACTGCCCTGAGGGAGGGGTTCAGTTCTGAAAGCAATGCACAAAATGAAATATATGCAATATACTGGCATCAGTTCTGTCTCTCCATGCAGGACTATGGTGTGTAGATGGCTGTGGAGAAAGGGATGTAAACTGGCATGGAGGACAAAAGAAAGATTTGTGTATTTTTTTTTCTTCTTTATTAAGCCAGTGGAAGGCAGTGGGGCTGCTCCACTTAAAAAGTTAGATGAAACATTCAAAACAGTTTTATTCAGAAGTCAGCACTATCCACTGTATAAACCCAAGACAAGACATCAGTCTAGAATATATCCAACTATGGTTTGGTGAAGATGTGCTCATAAATTTCCAGGTGAGACTGATACTGTGCTCTGCCAGCAGCATCATTTATTTCCAGACTTGAAGACACTGTTCTGCTCCTCTTCATTCAGATGTGTGTGAAACCAGTCTGGTGCCCTCATGAGCTCTCTATAAAACTACATCAACTGCCAGCACACACAAATTACAAATATCAGGCTTTCCCCTGCCACTCTCAATAATACTATCCAGGGAGGGAGCTCTGAAAGACTTGATCATCCAAATACCTTCAGATTATTTCTCAAACATTTACAGTTTCTCTTCAGATGAATATGAGTGCCAGCTCAGCAAAACCAAGGGTGATGTTAGCTTGGTAAAGACTACAAAAGCCCCAAAACACACATACCCCTCTGCATTCCCCCTCCACCAGCACATTTTCCTCCATTCTTTTTAATCTTCTATGACTTTCAGTAATGCATATTCCAGGCTGCAAAGCTATTCTGATGAGTCCCAACACAGAAACCAGCAAAAGCCACAACCAGAAGGGAGGGGAGCTGTGAAGGAAGCAGACCTGACTGTATCCCAACTCTGCTGTGCTTCCCATAAATATTGAATGCACCTCTTGGCAAACCAACACTCTGGAGACCGAGTGGTCCAACACACACTGTCAGCTCCTGCACACTGGCAATGCAACCTGACAGCTGTTATTTATAATTCATTAGCCTACTTTGGGGCAGCTTCTGCCAGCTGCTCCAGCTCCCTCCCACCCACCCTTTCCCTGGGATGACTTACATGGCCCCAGCCAAGCCTCTAAACAGCAATTAGCAAACTCTGGGCAGAGAGGAGGGTAGCAAGAGCTGCTCTGTGCCTCACTTTGGGCTGACCACAGAAGAGACTGTCTGCAGCTCGAGCCAGGGAAAGGGCTGCTCCTCCCCACTCATAAATCACACTCCATGGCTACAGGAAAATGGATTAAAACACACCTGCACTGAGAGAACTGCATAGCAACAGCAACCCACAGCATCACACACGGTGACCCAAAGGAGCTGTGATCTTTTCACCAGTTTATTTTAAACCAACAAGCCACTAATAGTTTCTCTTAGGGTCCCACCAGGATATCAAGTTTACATCACCTTTGTAAGTGCAGTAAGTTGCATGACATACTGCTAATGCAGAGCCCTAGAAGTGCTTCTTGAGAGCCTTCTGGATCATCCCTGGTGGGCAGATTAGAGATGAGAGTTCCTGATATCATAGTTTGCAGCTTGTAAGCCCAGGACAAAGATTGCTGGTTACAAGTGAAGCAAAAAGCAGTACAGTGAAATAAATGCTTGCCTTACTTCACCCTGGAAGGTAGGATCATGCTTGCCTTACTTCACCCTGGAAGGCAGGATCAACAAGGATTCACTGTGGTAGCACTGGCTTTGCTGCTGACAAGTGTGACACTCCATACATAAAACATGCTTCCCAAAATGACAATGCCATCAGGAGCAGCTTCCCCCTGCACTGAACCCAGCGTGCCACGAGCTGTGGTGCTTAAAGCTCAGACTGCAATAGGCAGTGAACTGCCTTAAGGTGATCTTGTGTTGCAAAGCCTGGAAATTAAGAGGACAGTGTTCCCTGCCTCCACAACACCAGGGAAAGAGCAGAAGGCACCTTCATCTGTTTTAAACCTGGTGGAGGCTACCCTGTACATCACCAAATCTCTTTCTGACCTGAAAACAACCCATCACTTGCACTTTGCTAACAGCCGCAGGCAATTTCTTTCTATAATTATCTTCCTGATACATTTTCCTCTCAAGGAAAATTCCTAAAGGCTGATTTGATTTTTGAAGCTGGCCTTTAGGCGATCTAGTTTATAGCAGAAGTGTTAGGCAGGGTCACATCTGCAGCTGCCCTTGCCTGCTGTTGCCAGCAACAATCCTCCTGACCCACTCTTGATGCTCAGGCAATGTGGGAGCAGAAGGCAAGGAAGGGAACTACCTAAAATGCTTTATTTTTGCAGAGTCTGTTTTTCCTAGAAAGGAAAGTAGAGCTGCCTACTAAAGACAGCTTCAGCTGCTAGAACTACTTACGGCTTCTGCAACCATGGAGACTTACTACTCACTTCAAAGCCCAGCCAAAAATGCAGAAAATGGCATTAGGCACCCACCAAAAGGCAGTGAAAAGGTCTATATGGAGCAATCAGAAAAAAAAATAAATCATAGTTTAAAAAAAACCAAAACCCTACACCTAGAACAGCTTTTCCCAGCCCTTCATCTCTGCTTGAGCATTGTCTGAGCAGTTTGCATTTTACATGTGCACCCAGATGAGGCTGTGTCTGTGGGGCCAGTCATCAGAGAAAGTCGAAGTACATCATGTGTGATGTCAAAGGAAGGCGACTCTTTTGGTTGGAATTTCTTGCCCAGGCAATGTGTTCTCCCCCAGGAGTTTTGTTTCCCCTGAGGCATCAGTCTGACAAAGGGAGGTATCTGCACAACATTTACATTTCTCTCATATATCCTGTTCTTGTATTGGTGAAAGCAAAGACCTTGTAGCCATCCCACTTGCTTTCCACTTATCAGGAGTCTGACAAAACCATACAGGAAAACAGGTACTCAATGCCAACATCAGCTCAGCAGGATTCTTGAGAGTGCTTCTTTGGGCAAACCCTTTTCTGCAATTTTCTCTGAGCTCAGGTAACAGCTGTGCAGACACCACATGCCCCACAAGGTTTTGTCCTGATCTTACCTCTAGAGAGGAACCTGAAGTGATGGTGATGTTGTCAATCCTCTGGTTCACTCAGCACTGGGTTTCTAAGGTGAGAGTGAATCAGGTGGAGGCCAATGAGGAGGCTGGGCATGACAAGAACACTCTCTGCTTATATCTGAGCAGCTAAACCTCAGCATCTGACCTGGCCAGCTTGGCTGGACCAGAACCAACAGGCCCCATTATGCATCCCCTGAGGTTTGCAGTTCCCTTGGATGAAGTGAGTGGCTGTTCACTGTGCAGATTTCTGGTACAAGGATCTGGAGAAAGCTCTTCCTGTTGTTTAGGCAGATTGTGCCTTTTTACTTAATTTTATGCAATAAGTCATTTGATAATAGCATAATATCAATGAAAAAGAATGGGACTGGAAGATGGCCTCCTGCTTTGAAAATAAACATCTTGGTTGCACAAAGTCTTTTTAGTAGCAGCAGGAGCTGATTATACAGCCACTGTTCAACTCCGTTGGCTTTATCTCAATTAATGAATACAGGGTGAGTTAGGCACATACATCAGCCTCTTCTGCAAAGTTATTTAAGTATTTCCTTCTCCAGGAAACCTGCATTAAGGTTCTTTGCTTCCCTCTTCTCCCCTCTATCATTTCTTTTAAATGCAGCACATTTTATCTGCAAAACAAGAACATCTCTCTAGCTAAAAACATGACAATAATAATGCACTTAATCAGATTATTCTCAGCTCCATTAACTCCATTTAGATTTGAAAACAGCAATTAATGCATAAACAGGAATATTAACATACTAGTTGCCCAGTATTCAACACAGTTATTTTTCTGTGAAAATTACAACCACCACTACCAAAAAAACCCCACTGCAAGTATTGATGAGTCTGTCCCAGTGTGAATGCCAGCACATAGGGAACCTTACAATACATTGTATTTAATAACCACAACTAAAAATAGTGATTAAAGAGAAAAACTGACCCAGCACTACCAAGTTTCTTATGATTACTTCTTGGTTCTTATATCCTTAAAGTCAGATGGCAGCACCTCACCCAGTGTGCCAGATTCCAGCAGTGGCCAAAGCCAGATAGCTCAGCAAGACTCTCAGCCCAACTTCAGCTGAAGTGATTCCAATGGCAATATGATTCCTACAGGGATTCTTCCATGATCCACCAGAGTCCCTCCACCTGCTCACACTCCCTTTTTCAGTCACTTCTTTTCTGAACCGAAAAATTCATGGTTGGGTACCCTGTGGTGAAACTCGTGGAAGCAACTGAAGTGTTTCCACCTCATGTGTCTATACTGCTTTAATGTTGGAGAACATCATCAAACACCAGAGAGAACATCATCCAAAAATCAGAGACAGCAAACCAGAGTATAAACAGCCCATGCACTAGAACCAGGAGCCTTCAAACAGAGCGTCTTCCTCGGAGAGGACAACCTCCATGCTGGCTGCCAGCTGCCCGCCCTGTCTCCTTGAGCTCATCACTCTTGTATATATGGCTCAACTGATCAACAAAGCAGCTGCTGCAATTCACAGCCAAGTATATTAAGGGATACCAACACTTATTCCACACTTATAAAGATGTTTCTAAGGAGCCATTTTTGGAATTAAAGTGTCATTTAACAGTGCCACACTGCAGTCCTCGTGTCGTGATTTCCTTCCTCCTCACAAGGGTCCCAACACTGGAAACCAGGAGCTATTTCTGTAGCTTCTTGACCATAAAGTATGACAGCAGTGAAAATCCACATGGATCCGCAGAGGACTCAACCACCACCCAACCAGCTGCCTGGTGTGATGGCAGGCTCAGGAGTTAGACTGATATCCTTCTGGAAGGAGGGAAAAGCACTCACAAACACGCAACGGCTGCCTGACAGCAGGGAGCTGACACACCAGCCGCCCACGGCAGGGCCACCCCTCCAGCTCCAGCCTGTGGTGACACCTGCTTATCCTCCTCTTCATAGTGTCCCTCAGACCCTTCCACTGTTATTTATGGAGCCCTGAAAACTGCTAGAGCTGGTGGTGCTGCCAGAGCAAAGCCTGATTTCACCCGGGGAGCTGCCTGTCCATGCCAGGGGACGCAGCAGGAGGGGTGGAACATCAGTCCCTCACTCCCCTTGGCCTCCAAATGAATGATGCTGATTAATGAAAAACCACAGGACAAAGCAGACAAGGACAACTGAAATGGAGGAGGAGCACAAAGGGGCTTTTCTTTAGTCTCTCAGGGTCAATCTAATTGTTACCAAACACGCTCCAGAGCTGATTTGGGTTACCAAATTGTCACAGCACACAGCTGGCATCAGATATTTCCCCCTGGCCTCACACCCATTTGCCTCCTTGAACAACTAGGAATCCAGCTTGGCACCTGAAGCCACATCTTTGTCACCTTCACAGCCAAGAGATAATTTTCATCTTGTCTAATGTTAAACACTCCTTCTCTTCCTTCACTATATCTCTTTGTTACAAAGAGAGCTGCCTGGTTTTATCCTTTCCTTCCTGTGAAATCAATAAATAAGGCATTCCAAAAATATGCTGTTGGATGGCAATATCAACCTGGACATACTCTTTCATACTACATTCTGCCTCCAGACATACATGTTTCTTATTGTTTCTCATCCCTACATCCTCAGCCATAGCTACATACCTAGTGTCCCACCAGATGCACAGCGAGACACAGCATTTGGCTAAACACACAGCCATACACCAGAATTTCTGCACACAGCAGAGATTCTCTGATTCCACGAAATAAGAACCAGGAAAAATACAAGTGGCTCCTTTTGCAAATCAGCATCATCATTTATTTGTGTTTTATCATACACAGAACAAGATAAAGAAGTTATCAGGGGAGAGAGGATAGGGGGGAAAATTTAACTTTGCTAACTAAGTAGCAAACTCAGTCCTAAAAATACTTTTCCGACCTCACAGTATCTCTGCTGGCAGACAGCAAGTCACTTTTTTGTTAAGCCACAGTTTTGAATGCCACTTTTTCCCCCCTGAGGTTCAAACTAGAGGCACCCCTAAGCTCACCAACCACTTCAGTCTAAATTAGGAGCAACAAACCCCAAATCCATCAGCGCTTCAGCTGGAGGCCACTGTGATTGCTTTAAGTGGAACAGAATAAGCACAGTGGCCAAAATACTGCATTTATAATGGAAAGGTAAATTCATACTTCTTCGTGGCAGTTTTCATTCATTTACCTTTTCAATTAGCTTTAGAGAGGCTACTATTTACAGCCACCATTAAGATAAAAGCTTACATCTATTTGTTGATAACAGATATAAAAATAATTATTCTAGATTCAGGAATACAGACCCAAGAGTAAGCTTTTAAAATGACAATTCAAATTGCATACTGTTCTTGCCACAGTCCTGTCACTTAGAGAGGAGAATAAGATTCAAGAGTGCTACATTTAAAGCAAAATAATCCAGGGACTTCAGTTATTTCATCTTATCAGTTATTTCCACCTAAGGGTCAAGGTAGAAGAAAGGTTCTGAAGGTTTTCCTGAGGTGTACATGTACACTTCTGACAAGGGTATAAATGCCTCTTTGGAAAGAACATTATTTTTCCAGAGCCCCACACATGTTGTTTTCCCATCGTGAGCCAGCTCCTCTGTTTCAAACACAGCCTCAAATTCTCAGCCAGTGCCATGCTCCTGGGTGACACCTGGAGCTGCAGAACCCTGTGCCAGACCAGTCCCAGCACTTACCAGCACTAAGCACTGCATTCTCTTCAACCACTTTGGAGATGTAAGCATCAGGGTTGATACAGAAGTCACTGGAGCCCTGGATAGGTGGAAGACAAAAGGGACAAGGAATATCAAAGCACACCAGTATCAAAGAGCAGTTGAGCCAGGTTAACAACAGGAAACCTTCTGTTCTAGGGGTGTTTCAGATGCTGAGGTTTCTCATCACCATCCCCACCAGCACTGCTTTACCCAGCCCCAGCAGTGCTGGAGTATGAGCTACCACACCACAGAGGAAGGGCAGCTCTGTGCTTTTCCTCAATGGAAACTGCTGGGACAGTTACTTAGAATAGGATATGCTATGAAACAGGCACAGCACAACATTAATTTCATGTCTGCTAAACCTGCAGCAAAGAGTGGATGGGACTTGGATGAGAGCCACTTACCACAGCGACAGCCAACTCCAGGCCCAGGGATCCCCAGCTGACAATCAGGGCAAACACCCCAAGCAAGCACACCCTGTGGGAGACAGACAGATGGCAGATGTAGCAGCTCGTATTTCAAGCAGTTCCTTTCACAAGATGTTTTATATGGAGTCCAAAACAATTAACAAACCCAAGAAATTATCAACCACTGACTGGATCTTCAGATAAACATCCCTATTCTAAATGTCATGGACAGCAAGAACCAGAGAAGTTTGTGTCCAGCTGGTGGTTCCCACATAACCTGCCCAGGGACTGCAGGGGAAGGGGGAAGAGTGTGGAAGCAAAGCACTACCCTGCTTCTAGCAGGGAAACCAAAGGCACAAAGACAAGGGTGGCTGTAGGGGAGGCAGATTGGATGACCACAGTCCCACTGCTTTCACTATTCCCTTCCTGGACTTTATTTTCCAGATCCAAAGATATTCAAAGGAAAATGTTTTATATAAAGAAAACATCACAAAACCACACTGTCCAGAACTGGATAAATCTCTCCTGTCTCTACAATAAATGAGGTTGCTGGATGTAAGAAGTGCATGGCTACACTCAGTGGGAGGAAACAGCCCCTGTCAGGACAAGCTGATGCACCTGAACAGCAGCTACAACCCACACATCCCTGGGAGAGAGTCACCTGCAGGCAAACAGTTCAGGTCCCTACCACTGCCATGGAAGTCCCATCTGCATAGATTTAAAGTTGTGTTCTGACAGCTGGACCTCATTACTGACAGGGAGAGTGGGAAGTGTCTGCTGTCAAGCAGACACAGGGCAGAAGGATGACAAAGCAGTGGTCTTGGTGACATTCAGCTGGCACACACTAGTGGGAGAAGACTTTTGCACTTCCCCCAGCCAGCACATTAGCTTTTCACCCTTCCTGTCAGTATGAGTGGTAGAGATATTCAGGCAATAGTGCTCCTCAGCTCCCTCAGGTACAGGGACGTAGACTAATAGGCAGTTTCGTTTTTATGTGTCTGTCTTCAAAGTAAAGGGACACTGGCTTGCTCTTCCCCCTCAGACTTTGCAACATAAGTAGATTCCTTCCCTCCCACACCCTGAACAATACAAAAACCTGTTCATAACCAAGATATTCTTTATTCAAACCTAGTCTGAGTATCTCTGTGAGGAAGGGACATACCATTTTACTGCTACATTTTTCTCACTGAATACTAAAGATTTAAAAAAATAAACCTATGGGTCTCCATTAAAAAAAAAAATCTATCCTTCAGTTTACCAACTTATTTTAATTCCAAGTAATCCCTATTCTGTGAATGCATTTGTGGCTCATCCTGCAGAGCTAGGGAAGCTTCCCCAGACTGACATCTGCGCTGCAGTCTGAAATAAGACACTAAAGACTTTATTATGCCTTTTCCAAATAGACACAAAAATTATCAGCCATAGATCAGCAAGGTTTTGAGGTTTCATGACATAAGGACTACACAGCTTGGTGCCTCCAACTGAGCATGTTAATCAATAAGACACATTTGTTGTTTTACTTTAAATGGAGATGACTGGGTCAGTAACTGATTGCTTGGCTAAAAGATCAAAAACTGGCATTTTACCATCTTGCCTGGCTGTGATACACTTGCTTCTTCATGCCATGTGCTCCCCTTGGGGAATGCCTTAATATGAACTTCTGGCTAACAGGGAATGAGATTCTAATTTAAACCCTGGTTTTGCCATCTGTGTGTACACTTGGACTTTTGTCTGTGTAACCTGGCAGGTATGAAATCATCTGGCAAATAATAAATCTGAATACACATTCCAGTTATTAATGGCATCACCACATACCAGGATAAACTCTTGGCCATGTCAGTTGTCAACCTGTCATGATGTTTATGATACCAATACCTTTGCCAAATATGCCAAGCTAAACCAAGCTACAGGACAGGGAGGGGAATAGTTTTTTTCTTGCAATGGGGCATTTTCAGTGCTTTTTAGAAATAGACATGCATTAAAATTGCAGTACCATGGCAACAAGACTCCTCCTCATAACTGTATAAACCATATCTTGTTGTCAGTTCAACATTTCTTCAGGTGGGACAGCAGGAGGTAAACAAGAGCAGATCGTGACACAGAAGGCACACTACCAGGCTGTGTGGACACATGCAATGCTCATCATCAATTAACAAATGCCTTCCCAGCTGTAGAGAACTAAAGGAAGATTTTGAAAGACTAATTTTAAAGAAGGGTGTTCATATTACTATATCCCAGGAAATGGAAGCTACCAATGCCACCAGACTGTCCAGGTGAGTTCCTCGCCTTTGAGGAGAAAGAAATGGACACCAGTGCCATTGACTTTTATAGCTCAAGAACCCTTCTGTGAACATCTCTTGTACTTAGCCCTAATCCCATCCACAGAACTACACCCAGAAGACCTCTCCACTCTGAGAGGCAAATTTAAGATATTCACTTTCAGATGTCCTTGATCAACTGACAACAGTCAGAGGTTCCAACTGGCTGGCACTTGCATTCACAGCTGGCTTCTCTTATGCCCCGTTCCCAGGTCAGGACTTACCCCATAAGAATGGCCCTGGAGTTTCTAATGAGCCCAAAGAGCACCAGCAAACATATCAGGACATGAAACAGGAGCAGGCCCAGGTATCCCAGCCACCTGCAGGAAACAAAAACATGGTCTGCAAAGGAAAACTGGTGTATAAAAAGCACAGCTCAAGAAGGTAGTGTGACTTATGAGGAAAACATGGCCCTTTTCTTCAAGTAAAAGCCACCACTTATGATTAACCTTCAGAGGGCTCTGGGTATTTGCAGGATCTGGATTCAAGGCAGGTAAAAGCATTTACACAACACACCCAGCATACAGAGTTGCTGAGAAACTGGACTGATAGTCCTGTTGTAGTGGGCAGCTGTATGCAACTGGTCACCATCAGAAGGAGAAAAGGCATTGCAGCTTCTTGAACTTCCTGGACATTCGTTAGGTAACTCTTCAGTTATTTATTCCACATGGGTGGATAGAGGCTTTCTGTTGTGGAATACAGCTGATGCAATATTTTATTAAATATATTTCATGAAAAGGAATGAGAGGGTGGTGTTAGCTTACAGAACTAGTGAGTTTTCTACTCTGTTCAGTTAATGTGTTCTATAACAATGGTTTCTCTGCCCGGTGCTGGAACACAAACTACAGATTTTGTACACTGAGAATCAGCTTCTCTTCAGCTGGTAGTAAACACAGTTTGGAAAAAAAAAAAAAGTTGTTGAGCATTTTGATTTAAACTGGATGCAGTTTTGCTGTAAAATAAATCAGCTGTGTGGGCCAAGAGCACTTGCAGTGATATACAGAGCCTCTGCCTCAGCCACCCAGAGCATGTATATAACTTTTGCAAAACAGGCCAAAGCAGACTCCACAGCCACTGTACTACAGCATGTTACACACCTGTACCAGTCATAGAGGTCAATCTGAATTGCCAGCTCCTCCAGAGACACCTCATCATTCTTCCAAAAGGGGATCTCAGTTGTTTGCCTGACCAGATCATCCAAGAGACTTTGCAGTTTCTGGACAACATGCAGGTAGTCTGTCTGCTTTGAGAACATCTCCTCCAGCACGAGCAAGTTGGGCTCCACTGTTTGGTTCAGGGCCACTGCAGTGTCCAGTACCTACAGCATGGGAAAGCACAGGATTGGGGGGGGCGGGGGGGGAAGAAAAAGTAATTAAAGGGCAGGAGGCAAGGAAGTCAAAGGTAAGTCATTCTTACTAGCAAGTACAGATTACCAGTCCTCTGTCTTAAGAGGCTCAGACTGCTTACCCTTCAAAAGCAACTTAAAAGCATCTCTAACAGAGATTGTTTGCAAGTAGCCCAATGATGGCACCTCAGCTGAACCTTCACCACATGTACACATTTTGCTGCCATTAGGCTTGCAGTGCGATACCATGAAATTAGAGGTAGCACAGGAACAACTGATGAGACTAAAATATTACTTTTTACTAAGACATTTGTCTGCTTTGGCCTGCCTCCTCTTCCTGTTGTGGAAGAGAGCTGATCAGGAGCTGTTTTTAAGCCTAGCAAAGAGAAGACTTCATTTAACACACTGTGTCTGATATTTTTAGAAGAGCTGAAGAAATCACCACGCCACTAATGGGGATTTTAGCACATCTCTAAGCCCAGATAGCAATGAAGACCAGGAAGAGACACGGGCAGAGCCAGACTCGAGAGGAGGGGTGCTGGTCAAGCCTGCTCGTTCCCACACTCCCCACATTTGCTGCCATCCCTCCCTCCCCGTGCTCACCCGGTCCTGCACACCGGCCACGGTGCGGTTCGCGTGGCGCAGCGAGTACGTCAGCCGGTGGATGCCATCACTGGTCTCCCCATTCCCATAGAATCCCACAGCAATCCCAGCACTGCAGGGAAGGAAAGCAAGAAAGGGTAGAGTTAAAGCTAAAAGGCAAGTTGTATAACACAGGGCTGCAGCACCCTGGGTAGTCAACATCAGCACTCTGGGCAGGAAGGAAAGTTGCTGCCTCCCAAAGGGAGCTGGGGTGATTATGCTCCTCAGCAACCACTGGAAAAACACACCTGTAAACATTCACAGCCAGCAGTTGTCTGCACGGCATCCCTGTGATGAAGAGCAGAGCACAAGATGCATGCTTCATTTATGGTAAAATAATGAAAATCCGGTTGTCTGTGGCTGGATCTGAACTCCCAAAAATCCAGCCAGCAGTGCAGCTCCACAGAGGTTCCTGCAAGAGCTGCCACTGCTGTTCCAGGAGGTATTTGCTCTCTCTGGACATGAAATGCAGATTGTTTTGTTACATTTTTTGAAAGCAGGACACAAAGAGCTTGCTGTGACTGCTTGCCCATGGTGGTGGTTCCTCTAGATACATTTTCCATGCCCTCTTCTCTACCCTGTGAAGTATCTATGAACATCATCTTGATTTATCTTCCCGTTAGAAACATTTGTGTCACACTGATTTAGAGTACTGGGAAGGGAGGCTTAATAACTTACTAGGACAAAAGGCTTATTTATTTTTAAAGGAAGAGAATTTCAAGCTTGCAGACACAATTCAACTCCAGCTGCTTAGCAAATTACCACCTATCAGCTGATTTGCCATAACTGTCCACACGTATCAGTCTGGCACAATTATGAAGTAAACCATATTAACTTAAGCCTCAGTTAAAGGAGGAAGATCCTATAAATGAGTTGCAACCAGAGGATTACCTCATGCAAGCCAGCAATACCTCTTCTATTAAGATATCACTGCAGGAATTCACAGTTCCTCTTCCCAAGCCCATATTTCCTAATAATAGAGGAGGAAAGAACTTGTGAAGGGATCACACAACTAAACTCAGGGCAAGCAAACATTACCAAGGCAGTTTTTCTGTTCTCATGTCATATTTATCTTGAGAGCAGCCAGGATCTTTTCCAGAAAGGTTCTCAAGAGACCAAGGTTGTGGTTGTGGCAGTGGAAAGGAAGGCGGTGGTGATGGTTTTGTTGTAAATCTGAAGGTATACTGGATGAAACATTTAGTTCCTTCACAACAACTTTGTGTGTGGGTTATAGCACTGCTCTCACAGAGTGGGTTTGAAGGAGGACTCAAAGAGGAAGGAAACAAGTCAAACGAGCTTTCAGGACAAGTAAGAACCTTTGTTTAACAGGAGGGGCCACCAAAGAACATTAGGCTTTCCTCACCACCATCACCACCCAGCTGGGAAACAAACCCAAGCAGGAAGGCCAGAGTGAGCCTTGTCCACAGAATAGACCCTTGCAAAGATCTGCTCTGGCATGTGTATCAGTCTGTGCCTGCTCTTGCTCCTCTCCTGCATCCATCCCTCCTTTCCTGGCATAATCTATGTCAAAAGACTGAGCAGAACAATTTAATTCACCTGGTCATATTTGTACTTTCTCCTCATACGAAACAAGAAACAGAAAGATCATGAACTGGAAGCAGATCCACTAGGAAAATCTGTGTCAGCCTCATGGTTTTTCCAGCAATTGCATCTCCATAAATTATAGAGAGCTTGGCCCATAAAAGGCTCAGCTGAAGAGTCTTCTAGGGACACGAGACAGCCTACGTTGTACACAGAAAGAAAGGCAGCAGGTATGTAACTCTAAATATTTAACATTAATGTAAGAAATGAGCCTCTTTCTTCATGAACACCGTTCCTCAAACATTCTCCTAATGCAAATTATGCTGATAACTAAGGAGAGGAAAGCCCTCTGCATTCCTCCCTAGTTGCAGCTATTATCAGAGCTTGATAACACATGCCTAGGATGCACGGGGGTGGAGTGGATAAAAAAGACACCACCCCTCCTCCCTCTGAAGTAGAGATTACAAATCCAGAGCTATGCCCAGGATAAAGGCAACTCAGCATCCAAACAATTGCAAAACCATGGCTTGAATTTCTCCTTGTCTTATCAGAGCAAACAAATTCAGACAAACCCTTTCATCCTCCTGAGCTGCAGAAAACTTTAACAGTTGTTTCTATTATAGACACCAAATAAATTCCAGAACATTCCTGACATTGAATAGGCAGATCTGACCCCTTTAATTAGCGAGCAATTTCTATTCAGCCTGTTACAGCTATGGAAGCCTATTCTTTCAGCAAAGACTTGGTAAGTGCCCAAAACCTGCTGCTTGGCTCTCGGTATTCCCAGCACAGGAGCGCTGTTTTGATGAGAAAGACTGAGGAACAGCACTCTGAAGTAGCAGCAGATACCTTGTCCTTAAGGATGCAGCACAGCGAGGTGCATTAGCCAGGTGACTCACAGGTACCACCTATGAAGAGCTGGCAACTACGGGCAAGTGGCTTGAAACTCATCACCCTGTTGGAGGCACAACTACCCCGTCAGCCTTGCATAGCCTTCCCATCCAACCCCGTCCCAACCACAGCTCCCACCATCCCAACCCTCCAGGCACAGCCACTGCTCCTGAAAGAAAACACTACAGCACCAAGAATTGGGATAAAAGCCATTTAACCCAAGTAATAAATTCCTCTAGACATGCGGCTCCCACATGCGCTGGAAACTACACATAAAGCAGTAATTATTCCATTACTGCCCAGCAAAAGCCAGCTCTGCATTCACTCCCTGTGCTAAGCAAGGGCCACTTACAGAGCCATTCCTCCTCCTGGGAGCAAGCTGTACAGATTTGTGGCAGTTCCCCTTTCTATCACACTAAAGAGGGAAGGAAACCATTGCAGAAGCCAGGCCGGGGGCAGCTGCCTGGACTCCTGCTGTGACTGAGGAGGGGGCAGAGCTGAAGGGCAGGCACAGAGGGAACTGCTGCTGCTTAGTTTTCTGTTTGCATTTGGCTTCATCTAAATCCAACAGTTGTTTCAAATCCGTGCCCACACACGCTGATATGAGTTGCTATTGTTTAAAGCTGATTTAAGGATTTACACCAGTTTTTAACTACCTTTTATATGATTAAAGGGAAATGGAGGGGCTCCTTCTATTTAAGCATATTCTTCTAAAATAAAAATAGATCAACTCCTCTTAACCCAACAGCATAAGTCCTTGAGGTCAGGACAAGTCACGTGGCTTCTTGCACGAACCCCGGGAGGCACAGTAGCCTAAGACACCACAGAGTCATCTCCCAGTACAGGATGACAAAATCACCACCCAATGGAGAAGCCTGTATTTTTGTCACACATCCTGGATACAAGAACAGCATTCCTGAATGACACAGCTCTTTTCCACCCTAGCACCCTCTAGAAGATACTCCAACACATTTTCAATGCAGTTATAGGAAAGGCATCTCTATTTCTGCCACTTTTGCTTCTGTCACACTCCCCTTCCTAGCAAGCACACACCTCTCTCCTCCCAAATCCATACTACCTCATCCCCAATTCCTCCTTCCAAACTCACCTTTGTCAGTCTCCTGTCACTTCCATTACAGCCTCACCTCTCCCCTGCTTTTCTTCTCACTCATATTTTTGATTGAAATCTGAAAAAATCAATCTATCAAGGTCTTAAAGGCCACTTAAAATGTTGCTCCTGCCAATACTGCACTTCAAAAACCACTTGGCTTCTGAATAATTCTGGTAAGTTTTAGGAAACCCACTTATACAAAACAAGAAAACATTGCACTTCAGAGCTGAACATATCCCCAGCAGAGCACACCCAGAGAAACCCACCAGGGGGACAGTATACCTCAGCTCTTCCATGAGCTACACAAGTGGGACAGAAGAGCAGCATGCCAGAATTTCTATGTATTCCTACAGACATCCCTTTGGAGATCCCTTGATAAAGAACCAGAAAAGACAAATCAAGTGTAAATATGAATTTGCTTGCAACCACCAAACAACCACCACCCAAACCAAATAAAAAACCAAACCTAACCAAACACAAAACAAACAAAACAAAAACACAAAAAAGTAATAAAAAACCAAAACAAAACCACAAAAACACAAAAAACCCAAATAAAAACCCCAACAAAAAACAACCAAAAAACCCCAACAAAAACCAAAACAAACCCACAAAAACAAAAAAAGCAAAACAAAACACTCAACAAAACNAATACCCCCCAAAAAACCCCCCACAAAAACAAACAAAAAAACCCACCCAAAAAACCCACCCCACCACAAACAAAAAAAATCTTTCCTGGATCTACACATGATGAACAGCAGCACCCTGATCTGATACAGAGCGTACAAATGTGCCTCCTGGTGATGAGATCCTCCCCCTATAATACCCACACACCCCAAAACCCCTCTGGGTGCCCAGTCACCAGCCTGAAGAGATGAGCACCAGCCATTCACATCACATCTTTAGAAATGAATAATCTAACTACACCAAGTCATCTTTAATTACAGGAACTTCTTATGAAGAGCTCTTTTTAGACTTCATGTTCTCAGGAGGAATGTTAATTTGTCTGCCTAATTACCACCTTGCACTTTGGCACCAAGGGAAAGTGCTATTACTGGCACTTGAGAAAGCAAGTTTTCACCATTTATTTGTACCTATTTCTTTCAGGTATCCTCTCCACAAAGCTTTCTTCCCACCCTCAGAGCTGAGCTCCCTTTTGGGAGAATTAAGGTCACCTAACCAGTGTATGAGGTGATTTATAAGACAGCTCCCCATACAGATAAACCAATCAAAACTGGGCAGGACTAGGAACGCACTAAGTATTTAAGGAATACTGTAGGCTAATCTGCCTGCAGCTTTGTGGCTGGAGCAACTGGGAAGACTCATTAGAGACATTTTGTTGGAGTGCTCCTGTTAACCAGTTAAGCCTCCCTGCTGGCTCAGCATCCTCCCTTCTGCACACCAGAAAGAGTGAGACATGAGGAAACAGTGATCCAGCGCACACAGCAGGATTCACAGTACAAACAGCCCCCTGGGTTTAAGTACAACCTGGATAAGCATGTACTAGGCACAGCTGGACTTACCCAGAGCTAACTAGTTTTCAGCTAGGAAGACAACAGTCCACTTCAAAGTTCTCAGACAGGCCAGACCAGCTGCTGGTTGGACCCTCTCTTTGTTTCAACACCCAAGATACTTCTCTCCCATTGCAAACAGTGCTACAAACTGCCTCCCACGTCAGGCTCCTGCCAGGCTGATGGTCAGAACAGCCTTCCAGCAGCTGCTGGGCTGGCACTCCTGTGATGTGTAACACACAGCTAGGATAGAATATATCCCATGGACCAATCTAGCTTGGACTTCCTGCTAGCACAGATTAGAGTCCCTGCTTGTCAGAATCTGTGCCTGCATTCCCAGACATGCACAGAGTGCCAAGAGGCTCTGGTTTGAGGGCACTTTGGTATCCAGCTGCTGTCGAGGGGCAGAAAACCAACTGTGGCCCTTCAGGAGAGCAGCAGCACTTGGACAGCACCTTCACTCACTGTGATGGTACCAACCTGCTTATTGTTCAAGTGTGCTGACTTCAGGGAGGAAATTAAAAACTTCATTAAAAGAGTCAAGACTAATACCACCATAGATTCTAAGGATGCTGCTGCATTTGATACTCGCAAAAACAAATGGTACACCAAGGATGAGAACCAGTGGTTCAGATTTTGAGGAAGCCTAAGCAGTTTTCCAGATTCTGGACTTGAGAGAGTTGCATCAAGTTTACCAGAATTTATACACTGACTTTCCAGTTTTAAATTGTCTCACACATGCTCTGGGAAGTGCAGAATACCTCCTTCTCACCCTTTCCACAATTAAGAACAAACACAACTACCACACTCTGCAGCAGCTGCCTCGGTCACATATGCTGCACAACAATAGCTAACAAGGGCCTGTAGCAGCAGCACAACTATAAATAGCATCAGCTGGAGCTTCTGTAAGAAAGGGTTAGGACCACAGCACTCTCAGTGGATTGGAATGGATGCAGCTGAAGCTCCTAAGCTCACTAAAAGAAAGATGAACGAGGCTGAGACAACTTCTCTCCAAGTTGTTCTGTGGTTTGCCTTTCCCTTCCACTCATCTGTTTGCAATCACCAAAGCACGGCAGAGGCCCCTGCAAACACGGCAATCTTGCTGGTACACAAAGTCTCCTCCTCAGCTCTGAGCCTCTGCTTCCACAGGCAAATCCATCCCCAGCTGCTGAACTCACCACACAATGCCTGCTCTGCAGTGTTTACTCCAGTACTTCAAGGGTTTGCTATTCTCCTAAGTATGTGCCTCGAAAGAGAACACACACAAATGCATTAGCAGCACAGTCTGGCTCCTGAACAGCGAAGCCTGGCCTTCAAGGAACACACCTCCAAACAGATCACACCCCAGAGCCACCACCTATCAGCAGGCTAATACACAAGGTGAACCACAGGGCACTGTCAAATACCGTTGTCTCATTGCTTTCTCCTCTAAGGGACTGCTCCCAGACCTGCCAGACCCACAGAGGGGCAACCCAGACCACCTGGAGTCTTGGGAAAGAGGAGATGATGCCTGGAACTGGTAAGAAATGCAGTGCTCAGTATGGAGCATCCAGAGAGCTCCAAGGATTCATTCCGCCCAAGTCAAAACAAGATCCAAAGCATCTTCCAGGTGTCTGCAAATGTGCCCCTCCTTTCAGATGCCACATCATTCACTTTCTAGAGAATTCTCTCCTCCTAACTTTTTCTACATCTATTCTCCACTAATTATTGATGTTTTCTTGTTTTTCATAGGCCCGTTTTTTCACCTCCAAAAGCTTCTATTGCTCAGTCAAAACAGGAAGCATTGGTGATCCTTGCACCATTACTGGGAATGCCCTTGGAGATGGCACATTAGTAGAAATAAGGAAATGCAGTAGTGTCTTACACAGGCTGCAAAACATGAATGGTCCCTCCAGCCAAACACCAACCCCTCCAAACCCAAAAGAATCCTTCGTCTCTCTTTCTTCCTAATCTACTCTCCCACACAGCCATTCTTTTTGGACACAAGATCCTAAGAAATCTGCATGTAGATATGATAAATATTTCTACTATGTCCACCCTATTTAAGCAATAGGCTCTCAAGGACAGAGTGTCCTTGATTTATCACTTGAAAAGTCTCAAAGAGCAAGGCATTAGCGATTTCTTTTCACATGGCTCGAACCATTAGGCACTTCATCAAGCGGTGGAAAGGAAGAAAACACATTACAGATATTTAGAACACACACACATCAAATGGAAAGAGGGATCACCGCCAACAATCAGTGACTCCAGGCGCAGCAATTTCAAGCGTGGGGACTCGCAGAGGACACACCACCCCAAATAACTTGGAGGAGCCCCTGGAGCAGGGACGTACCTGCACACGAGGGTGGCGATGATGACACACCAGGCTGTGCAGCAGCAGTCGGCGTTCAGGTGTTCCTCGCTCTTCCGATGGCGGCAGCACAGCCAGAAGGAGTAGAAGAGAAGGAAGAGCAGGTCCAGGGCCAGGCAGGAGAGAGCGATGCCACCCAAGAGCAGCAGGGCCTGTGGGAAACAGGGACGTGTCACACCGGGACATGGAACAGCCACGCAGGGCAGGTCAACCAAGGTATGCCTTAAGAACGAGTCATTTTGTCAGTTTTGGTGTGTTTTTTAAATAAAACCAGGAGATTTTTGAGTCCCACCTTCTCCCCACTCAATGAATCCCCGTCTGTGCAGAAGCTGTAAATCGCTGAGCCATTTGGTCTGTCCCAGCTAAGTTAATCAGCGAGGGTTTTCCTCTTTACTCCTGATCACAGGTCAGCAGATTTAAAGAACAAAAATAATAAAAAAAAGTGGTTCAGCCAGCTGCCTCTATCTCTACAGTTTTTTAATCTTCATGAATAAATATGCAGGCTTATTCATTAGAAATCCAAGTGCATGAGTGGGTTTGAAAGGGGGTGGAATTTGTTATACATGCATGAGATTTTTTTAAAAAAATTAATCCCCATGCAATGCTTCTGTTCAAGGTAGACCTAGAATAAATGCTAAACCCCTCCATATACCATCCACATATATAGGTACAACAAACGTGGATGCCACAGACACAACTTGTCACAAGATGAGAGTGTTATACCTACTCCTAGTCATGTTCTGGGGACGAAAGGAATGCAATTAAACACTGCTCCCTATTTCTTTTTATTCAAAAAAATGCTGGTTAAAATCCCAAAATGCAAACTGACTTTACTAAATAAAATAACTTAAATCCATTCTAACACCAAATATAGCCACATTTACTCGATTCCTTCAGGTGGGAGAAAGTATATCATTTTATCCATAAGCTTTTTTGGATAAACCCTTAGTAGTGCTGACAAATGGCAACTTACTAGAAATGACTTAAGTGACTGGAACGGGTTCAAGTCACCTACTGCTGGCCCCAGAACTGGGGAGGCAGACATAGATCTGTATCAGCAAACCTAGAACAAAGGTTTGGGTTTTTAAACCAGTATCTCTTTTCCTCCCCATGCAGGAATTCCTTAAAGAACCTCTTACGCTTCCTCCTGATTGAAACAATAATTTCCTCCTGATCAAAGAAACATAACAAAGAATGCTGAGATTAAAGTGAGAATCTCAACAAAACTGGTGACTGTTCCTAACAGAGTCTGGTAGTAACTTGCTTTTTGTAGGCTTTTCTTTCCCCTCCCTCTCTATTCCATAGGTACTCCCTGCCGAGTTATTATCCTGGCGAACTACACGAGCCACACACCGTCCTTCCCAGCCAAGCAACGTCAGCCATACAGAACGAGACCCACACCAGTTAAACCCCCACATCAACCATACAGGACAAGACCCACACCAGTTAAAACCCCCGCATCAGCCATACAGAACAAGACCCACACTGGTTAAACCCAAGTGCTGCAACACAGACACTCCATGGAGCCACATGCTCTTTGCTTTCTCATCCTCAAGAAACCCACCCAAAGCCCATCAAGCGCTCTGGGATGGGGGAGTCTTCAGGCGCTACTTTCCCAAACTGAACTGCAGAAACTCAGTCCCACCACACAAAGTGAACTTTGGGATCTTCACCAGAGGGGGGTGGGGGCCCGAGGGAAAAATCCCTCTCCCCCTTTCCCATTCTTTCACCAGATGGTGCGAGCGCTGCTTGAGATCCTGAGCAGAGAGGGGCCTCCGAGAGGGAAGCTGCGCTCCGAGCCCCACGTTCTCCCACTTCTGAAGGCCTGCCATGTACGAGCACTCAATACTGATTTAACTAACACATTTGGCATGCCAGAGCTCCTCGGGGATATTCTTTATTTTTTAAACATGTCAGGCTGCTGTAAGGCAAAGCTTTCCTGCCTTGCTCGCCTGCACTCCCTTCCTCACACCCTCAGCTCTCCTGCACATGCTAAAAGGCATTACTGTGGAAAGATGAACTCAGCTGAAAACATCCGCCCAACAACTCTTTATCAGCAAAAAATTCACACTGCAGCTCCAGGTGTAGGGGAACAGCCCCCATTACCAGGAAATAAAAAGAAATACTAAGGTGGGGGAGGGTGGGGGGTGAAGGGGGAGAAAAATTAATATTTAAGACTGCCATGCAGCAAGCAACCTGAAGTTATATGCTTTAAATTTGCATCTGGCCAAAAGGACTTGGCTGGCCACTATACCTCAATCTGCATTTCATTTTCCAGAGAATATTTATCTTCCATTAATGGATATGTGCCATGACAACAAGTGAAATCATCCAGCAGAGCAGTTATTAATCTTTCTGACTGATGAGTCAGTTTAGGACCCAGAGACTGGCTGGCAGGGAAAGCCTGGTTGCAACCAAAGATATGCCCCTGCCTGCCTGTCAAGATTAAACAACAGTATTCAAAAAAGGAGGGCTGAGGCTGGATAAACCCTCAGACACTCTATCCTGCAACAGTGAATCTGGGACTCGGTTATCCAAGGCCATATTATCCTGAGTAAATGTAAAATTATGCACTGGGCCTTTTGCCACAAAAGAGCATCAATTTGTCTTTGAACATTTGCTGAGCTATCAGAACCTTTATAGCAAATGATGCATGAACTGCCCTTCCAGGAAAATGGAGACAACTTGGAGGAGCAACATTTTACCACGGTGCTGACACTAATGGCAGAAGTGGAGACAGAGCAGTCCCTGAAAATGACTGTAAATCCAAGTGGGGTCCACCAGACTGGCAGGAGACGAAGCTACAGCGTCAGGAAGCACTTTCAAAATAAGAGTTAAGAGCTGTACACAGGGAAGAAACCACGAGAGCATCGCTAGTTTGGAAAGGCACCATGAAACCTGAATGTGCTCGCTGTTGCTGCAGCGTTAACAGCCTCTCAGCTCCAGCATGCTTGCCAGGATTCATGGTATTTATCCTCTCCATGGGAGTAAGAAGCCAAAAACACAGCAGAAAACATCTAGGTCCTCATGAAAGGGGCACCATCACAATAAGGAACAAAGGGAATAACAAAAATATCCCCCACAAAACTACCCAGGGGGTAGTTAACTCCTCCATATGCTGGGGGTACCCATAGGTGTTGATATCATTCCCAAGGACATTTACATAGATCAGGCTTCAGTTGGTTCTATCCTTGGTTTCCTAGACCAGGCCTTGTGTTCCTGGGGATCAAACAAACCAGTAAACAGCCTTGTCTACTGGATGAAAAATCTCCATACAAAACAGCCCATTTCAGCTTGCAAGTTCCAAATGATCCACATCATTAGTTACCTGAATATATCTATGGACTGTGGTCCTGGAAGGCTAATTTTAGCTGCTGAGACTGCACTTAAGGGATGGATACTTCATCCTGTAGACAGCCACAAAGGAAGAGATCCACAGAAGAACATCAGAATAAATACAAGATGTATTTATTCCCTTAGAAACAGGGAAAGGCTAAATAAAGCCACGATGCACTGTGATGCAGGAGGTAAACATTGGGTTGCATTCATGTTGAATTTCAAGGTTCACCACTGCCTTGAGTGCTGTTCATTCATCACACAACTGTACAGAAGAGTGTTGGTTTCAGGACCCTCCTTCACACCATCATGTCTCTCTGCCATGAAGGTTGCTTGGCACAAGAAGTCCTGGCAGCAGAACAGATTTAGGAAGTTAATTCTGAATACACAAAGGCTCTGAACACTCCATGTGTTTATCAAGTACTAGTTTTACCAATCTCCACCTATCCAACTTCCAATTACCACATTCTTTTGACTGTACTAGCAGCAGCACGTTGTAGTGAGCAGCTCTTCACATGGAATAGATAGATGATTGCTATTTTACTACTGGTTAGAAAGTGCACTAAAACTCATTAACAAAATCCAGAACAAAGATGAAGCCTTCGGGTGGTTCCTGAGAAGTATGTGAGTTTACTTTTAATCTTGCATTGATGATTTCAAAGGTATTTCATCTTAAAACTTCATAATTTGAACCAACAGGACAAAATAGCTACAGCTTTTGAGCACCTCAAGAAAACATCTGTCTTAATCATTGCCAGACTGAGAATGGTTTATAGTTTCACCTCAAAGTTCACTTTTGCCAAAAGAAAGCTTTCCACTGAATCTGCAACTAGTATTCTTTCTGGATTTCCATGCAGCAACTTGAGATTGTGATAATAAAACAGAGAGAAGAGGTTAAGAGAGTGTGGGAAGAGAAAAACGCTCACCCAGAAGAACAAATGAAGCAACCTGGGCTGCTGCCAAAGGAGCACTCATCTCTATTTATTCCATGAAGGACGGAAGTCATCTTAGCAAGAAAAGAAACTGCTGTGGGATAGTGTCATGCCTACACTACTTCCTACACTGCTTTTTTTTTTTCTCTCTCCAGACTTCTGGACATATCTCTGAAAAGCTTACACATTCATAGATAATAAGCAACTATGTCCTACCAAACTGATTTTTATTTTGTAACACTGGCAACACAAGGAGCACACTCCGACCTCCTCATCAACTTGTCCTGAACATTTTGTGCATTCAGAGACTTGATTTTCACTTCTGAAAAATGTTGTATGAGGTGTTGAGGTCCTGGAGTGTCTCAGGATGCCACTCATCCCACAGCCTCTACAGAAGGGTGCAGGCTTTGGTAGGGAACACAGCCAACCATGTATTGGCAAACATGATGTGGGGGGAGGATGTGGAAACCTCTGCTGATGTCAGCACTAAACCATCCCTATCTCCTGGGCTGGGGGACTGGCCTTCCCAGGCCAATTACTGCACTCAACACAGCAGAGGAGCAAAGCTGGGTAGGAAACGTGCTGGGGAAGAGGCTGTTCCCACGGTACTGAGATGAGTTCTGCTCCACGAGGGATCCCTCAGCAGCACAAAAGAGCTCCACAGAAACACAGGACAGGTTCCACCGTGTCATCCCCTCATACAGACATCTCCCACAGGAAGCACACTGCTAACAGACTGTGGTAGATATATTTAGGGCAAGTCCACACTGGAGCAAGCAATATAGGCCAACACTTTGCCTTTGGCTTTTTTTGGCTGTTGGCTTTCCTTTCCGGAAAGGAGGAAATGCCAAGGATTGTGTCATGCTTTTTTTCCCCTGGTTTTTTTTTGTGTTTTTTTTTTTTTAAAATCACCTTAAGACAATACAACAGACACACTAGAATAAAAACAGATATGCAGCTGAAACCTCTCCTAGCATGACCAGATAGCTCAATTCTATTTACCAAGTTGGCTAAACGAACAAGCCAGTTTCTTCAGTGCTGCAAAGCTCTCTACATAGGCAAGGGCATCACACAGTTAATTGGTATGAGAGCTGTGAACTAAAGCCACTTTAATTACAAATGAGTGTTCACACAGGGTTTTAATGTAGTCTAACTAGAACAGCCTTAATTCAGTGTAGTTTAATTCACTTTAGTGCATTTAAAGCGGTTTTAGTAATCTATTTTGAAATTATTCCTCCAGTTAATTCAGATTAATTTCTCAAGTGTAGGCAACATTGAGAACATGGCTAGGTTGATTACAGATCCATCATCATTTCCTCCATACTAACATTGCGACCCCTTATTTCATAATTAAAAACCGAACCCTGCCTTTATAATTGGTCCAATTCACAGAAGTCACTGGTACAGAGGCCAGAAAGACCCAACCTTACTGACCTTTGGCATATTACAGTGACCAGCTCACTAAAGTAGCTGCCAGGGTTTTGAGAGTGGTGGTTCAATGACATGTGGCACAGGTACACCTGCACACCTCAACTTTCACAGGGTACACAGGAGCAGGTGCTGGAATTCATCAGAGCAGTTCAGGTCACACACCAAAGACACGGAAAGCACCGAGTAGAAAGGATTTGCTTAACAATTGGGTTTTTCCTGCCCACAAACACAGATCTAAGCCATGCTAATCAGCAGTCAACACTGGAGTCCTATTGGGTTGAAGTCAAATAACAATCCATTTATTCCCTTAGCTGTTACCAACTCAGCAATCTCCATCTTACACAGCAAGGAAACGCTCCCAGAGGTGAGGGGGTCCTCTAAATTGGATGTTCTTATCCCTAGTTTCTCCATAATGCTGGCTGAAAGCCTCAATGCACTACAGCAATGAAAAGAATGAGACACTCTCACCAAATTCAGTTTCCATTGACAGGTCCCCACAGACTAAATCTTTATTAAATGAGGCTTAGCTCAGAACTGGCAGGTTGTCAAATGAGCATTCTCGCTGAAAAGGTGGATTTCCTTTCTGGGGATTCTGCAAATTCCCTTGCAGGGCTCTAAAAAAAACACCACCACGGATGCACCAGTGTTCATGCAGGTCTTTGCCCCAAATCCCAGAGCAGTAAAATGTGTAAGGAATCCTCATGGGAATAGGTCTTCAGCTTTAGAAGATTATTTCTTCCTAGTGATCCCAATTGGACAAAGAAAAAAAAAATTAGTTAACTTTGTTTGAAGACAAGAGTCAGAGAATGTTGAGTGAAGGGCTCCAAAAGGATAGCTGGAGGAATTTGGTGGGTATCCTGCACCACTCATGTGCACACTTGTCCAGCTCCCCCATGACAGACCTGCACAATTCCTGCAGACATTCCTCTCCCACAACAGATGAGCTCACACATTCCTGCCCAACAGGGCTCCTCTGCTCCAGGTCTTTTAGAAGCCACTTGATTTCCTTGGTTAGAAAGCTGTATCATCCATTACTGTCTTAAAACACCACCTCCTCACAAGGTAATTTTCCAGCAAACAGGATAATGGAAAGAAGCCCCATGCTATAAAGGAAGTATGAATTTAACGCTCCTACAACTCAGGGATAAGCAAGCACTGCCTGTGTTACCTGGCTCGAGCCCAAGTGCTGTATAAATTCCCATGCCAAGACAGTTCCCATCCCCAGCTCTGCAGCAGGAGCTCAGCTCTGCTCCTGCTGGCCTGGAACTCCCCGAAGGCAAGACATGGCACTGCCAAGCTGCCTGTGCATGCAGGCAGGGACCTGGGCACCCTTGCAGAGCCCAGCACATCAGTGAGGCAGCACTGGGGTGTTAAAAAAAAAAAAAAAAAAAAAGGCATGGGGGAAAAAAGGGAAAAAAAAAAAAAAGAAAAAAAGAGAGCAGGAAATGCTTAGGCCTGAAGCCCAGTGACTTAATCCAATTTCCATCCTTTTTCCCTTCCCCCTCCTACAACGTGCACTCTTGGAGACAATACACTTCATTTAGAGGGAGAAAAATACTCTCTCCTTTGTCCCTGTCCTTGCACTCTATCAAGCCAAGTGCTGGGACACTGCATTTTTTATCTCTCTTTGCTGACCACTCATGCTCTGGCATGGATGCCAACCTCAAGGAATTCCCTCCAAGACTCCAGCTGCACCAAGTCTGTGCTTTGCTTCACATCAGCTGCTCTTGAGCTATTGCTGTTTCTTATTAGATTTGGGTTTCAAACCCAGAAATTTGTACTGCTCCTGTGAATTTCAAGGGCTCTCCACACAAAGGTTGGATCTTTCAGTAGAGGTGATTACGTGCATCATCTGCGAGTCTGCTGTTTCTCTGTAGGACCTAAATGCCATCCTTCCCAGGAGACATGGCAGCAGTTCGGATTAAATGCCATATTTAGGCTCACAGCAACTTCTTGATCTTCTTAAATCATCTCCTCTTAAACCAACCAACCAAATCTGAAGTGATCAGCTACTACAGAGTTTGAAGACACTGAGCTCAATCCTCAGCTCTGATGTCCCTGCAGGGAGGTCACTACAAACTGCCCCCACCATGCAGAACCCCCTTAGCTGGCAGCCAGCACTCTTCCACATGCCATTTCTATTTGGAAGAAGATAAACAGAGCATTGGGGAGGGAGAGGAAAGAGCATGGAAATGAGCAGAGCCACCTCTGAGTGGAACAGAAAACAAAAACTTGTCCCAGTTACGGAAACTTTCTCCAAAGGAACATCAACCCATCAACAGAGTGGCAGTGTTTCCATGAGCCCAACCACTGTAGATAATGTGGTTCTGCTCACTGCTGCCATTATTTTGAACTTGCTGGTCCTGTTTCAGGCACCATTTTAATCCCATTTATGTCCTGGAAGTTTTGGCATTGTGCATGTACAGCTGCACACTATAAACTTGAGCGTAACATTCGCTGCACTGAACCACAAAAGTTACACAGAATAACAGAGAAAGAATCCAAATTGGAATGGAAACCCTTAACATCACATTGTTACTAATGTTAGACTTGAAAGGCAACTTAATGTTGCCTTTTTCTAATGTATACAACTTGTTCCATATCATTAGCACCAAGAAGAGATCTTTTTCTAAGCAGCAGCTATTAGGAAAATATTGAAGCCTCGGTAAGAAGCTCAAGCACACACTTTGGCATTTGGAGGCATCCAAGTTTAAAAAAGAAAAAAAAAATTAAGAGGAAAAGAGACACTTTCTGGCCAAGATAACAAATCCACGGCAAATGTTTCATAAACTGTTTCTATTAGCACTGAATGGCCAGGAAGGCAAGTTGCAATTACTTGGCTACTGTATTCTAGTGTCAGTGACAGGAATGGGGCAGACTGGTGTACTCAGGTGTTCTTAACATGGAGATCCATGTCCAGTTTGAGCTCAGCTTGTAACCTGAAGCAAATCTTCAGAATCAAGAGTGACAAGTTAGAAACAACATGAAAAAGAAAACCAGAGCACTGAGTTTCCACCGACACTTACCCCATCCAGCTCCACTGGCATTTCTCCACCCAGGCAAAGCAGGTCAAATGGCTGTTTACACAGCAAAAACTCAGTGCAGTTCAGAGTACACATTAAACCCACTGCAGTGGGGGAGAAATAGCACTTGATTACATTAGCAAATTACACCGGTCTGGTTGCCCTGAGCACTGACCTCTGGGAGGGGATAAAGAACAAAAATCAAAGGCACACTGCCCTACATCTTCAGAAATTCACGACCCACTGTGCTACAGCCAGCAGCCCACATGACATCTTCCTTAAAATAATTTGTATTTGAAGTCAGCTTTAATGCAGGATGTTGGTCATGTGGAGAGGCCAGGAAGAACTGCAAAGGGGCAATATCCCATAGGGAAAGCTTCTGTAGGGTGGGGAAGGGAGAACAGAGACCTCTGACCCCCCTATTGACTGTGGACCTGCACTGACCTCCTTGCACAAACAATGCAGAAGTGCCATTTAACTGGCAGAGACAAACAAGTGCCACACTCCTCGCCATAAATTCACTCCAAACTGCCTCTCTGAAAACTACTACAGTCAAGGCTTTAAAAAACCACAAACAAATAAAACCATAAACCCCCAAAAACAAACAAACAAAAAAAAGGAGGGTAAAAAAAAAAGGAGGAAATCTGTTCCTTCAACTTAAGCTGTGCCTTTCCTTCACACAAAAGAGGCTCCTTCACGTGCAGGAGAGATTTCCATATTGAATCTTCTTTGGTTTTATATTTTGGGATTTCTCAGTTGCCTTTTTTCCTTTTCTTTCTTTAAAGGAAAAAAAAAACAAAACAACTTTCATAAAGCCCCTCAGGGACAAAGACAACCAATATTCACTATTGAGAGCCTTCAAACCCAGGAAAGAAAACACCATAGAGGGACTAACAGAGGAAGCAGATGAAAAAACTCTCCAAGCTAGCCAAGACCCACCACAGCCCCAGCTGGAGCCCGTGTTGCTGCAGCACTGACAACACTGGGAGCCTCATTAACCACTTCTCCTCAGCCTGTTCAGGGGAGGCTACAGAGCTAAGAAAGGCCTCCTGCAGGCTCCTCACCACCCCTGAGCAGGGATTAGGGCCCCTCCAGCAGCCATCCTGAAGGCAAATGCATTCTGAGGGGAGTGCAGAGCTCTCTGGGACCAGGGGCAGGTCAGATGCTGCCCCCTCAGGAGCAGCGTTCTGGGAGGTGGGCACTGCCTCCCCCCTCTGCTTCTGCTCCCTGGTCATCATACTGATCAAAGGGGAGCATGTGCTTTTGGAATTCACCTCCTGTGAGGGAGCAAAGCTGTCAGTAGATGAGTTCATGGGTTAAAACGAGGCAAAACGGGTGCCCCAACACCTATTCCCAGAGAGCATCCACTGCATCCATCCTGCTCTGTGACTCCAAATCTGAGCAGCTCTTCTCATCGTTTCTCCCTTTCCCCACGGAGCTCTGGGGGAAGAGGGGGATCTGCCTCCTTTCAAGTGTTTCAAAGCTGTTCAACTCTCTTAGGGTTTGCCTGCAAAGCTGAAAGCTGTCGTGGACCAATGGCCTAAAACATTTAAAATCCTGGGTTTATATCAGCTATTTAAAGACAAATAGCCCTTACTTTTAGCTTTCTTTACCACCAAGTTTGGGACACAGGGTTATTTTGCTGTAATAGATGTTACATCAGTTAAAAAAAGGTATTTCCCCTCCTGCATCCTAATGTGATTTTTCGTTAGCTGCTTTGCTTTCCCAGGATATACACATCACAGCCACTAGAAATCAATGCACTTTATAGGTAAACTAACACACATTATGCCTTTAGAGATCCTTTTATTCTGCTCATGAGATCAGTCTTGGTAGGATTCCTCGAGTTCCTGCACAGATACTCCATTCATTCATTCAGCAATTCTTCCGAACCACGTATTGAGATTGATTTTTTTCAGGAAAGTTCCCAGAGTTCTCCTAGAGGTTCTGCCTGCACTTATGGCTATATTTAAAGAAGGAATCCCACTAAAGTGGTTTATAACATGCTCTGGCAGGACACTGTAGATGGAGTTAAATCCTATTAAGCTACTTAAGTTGCTTTTCCCCTCCAAAGTCATCTGTCAAATGCTGATCCTAGACATAGCAGCCAGCTATCAAACTAGCTTATCAAGTATCATGCTTAAAATACCAAACAAAACAAAAATGCAATCATCACCACACATGAGGAAAGAAACTGGGGCAGTGTGCTGCTCCAGTAACCTCCCGGGATCCCAGGGGGTGGAGAAGGCTGGTGATTAGCTTTTCCTTACACTTAGATTGTAACCTACTTGCACACAGTGGACTTAATAAAGATAAAATAAGAATGACTGTGTCTTTACATGTTAGTCTTGACTGTCCTGAAAGGACTATATGGAGAATATATGAATGTAAGGTATACCTTTAAAATAGAGATCCCACTAACAGGGCAGGAGGGGGTACCTGGGAGAACAACGTTCCATTCAGCCTTAACTCAGCACCCCACAGGGAAGAGGGGAAGCAGCATTCATAGATATTTCATCTCCTTTCCCAGTAAGTCAAAAATAGGCACCACAGAATCGTGAAAGACTAATTCCCGTAAGTGTTAAATGTCCACGTTTAAAGCTCCAGCTTTAGAGCATTCACTCCACTATGTCAACATGCTACTGCTGTGAGATTTCAGAGACAAACCTCAATTCCACAGATTCCAGACAATAATAGAAAACAATAGGCTGGAAGAGACCTCTGGAGGTCACTGCAGTGCAACCTGCTGCTAAAAGTAGGGCTAATTTAATAGTTGGGGCTGCTCAGAGCCTTGCCCAGGCAAGTCTCGAGTATCTCTAAGGTTAGTTTGCAAAGCTTCCCTCAGCCCCTGCTCCAGCACTGTGAGAAAAGTGTTCCTAAGTGCCATTTCCCATTGCAGCTCATGGTTGTTTCGCTGGTCCTTTTTCTGGGCACCTCTGAGAAGAGCCTGGAACCCTCTTCAGTTATGCAAAGGCTGCTCACAGATCTGTCCTTGCTCCTTCTCCACTTCAGGCTGAAGGGTCCCAAGCCTCCTTTCACAGGCCAGGCTCTAACCATCTCAGCAGCCTTTCCCTGTTCCTCAGGAGCACCTCTCCTGCACTGGAGCCCCAAACCATCAGGCAGTTGCACAGCCTTTCTGCTGGCACACAGAACTGGAGGAGACATCATGGATGTGAAATGGCTGATGACCCCTGTAGGAATATGAAATTGGATTTTTAACAAGGAATCTGACGGGATTATGGGCCAAGCCTTGGGAGACCACGGAAAGCCAGGAAGGTTCCCAGGATGATAAACTTAATCCTGTCCCAAGATTCCAATCCAGCCTCAGACACACCAAAAAGACTCTATTAACATTTGAGGAGATTGCAACTTCTCTGTCGCCACTGTCGAGATAAGAACTACTTTTTGGCAACACCTATTGTCCTCCCTCTCCTTCTATCTATGAATAATGGAACAGCTCTAGGTACCTGTCCTCCCCGTGATTAACATAAAGTAATCCCCTAGTTAGCATGATCCATCCATCTTCCAATTAACATAATCCAGCCTCCTAATTGTAATACCCCTATATACAGCAAAATTTGGTTTTAATAAATGTGGTTTTTTTGTTTGTTTGGTTGGTTTTTTGGTTTGGTTTTTTATTTTCGTTGGTTGTTGGTTGGTTTTTTGTTTGTTTGGGTTTTTGTGTTGGTTTTGTTTTGTTTTTGGGTTTTCTGGGGTTTTTTGTTTGTTTGTTTTTGGTTTTGTTTTACCCTGAAACAGAGAATGTGTTAGACCATTACAGACCCCATTTTAGAGCTACTTTCAGCTTGCTTGGGGCAAAGTACAAACCTTCAGAGCTTGATTTTGCCTCCACGTGACCTACCCCACCTGATATGGTCACCAAGCACCAAAAGCTGACACATGTCCCCCCACGCTGGACAGTCACCCTGAGGGCATGAGAAATGCAGCAAATACCATCAGAGTCAGAGAGACACTCAACAGCACAGATGTTACTCCTCAAAACAACACAATGAGACAGCTGAGAGGACAGGAGAGGACAGGTAGGGATGGGGGGAAGTGGTAATAGAGAAGTTAGGTGCTTCAGACTGCAAACAAGGCACCTCGAGAGTTATCCAGCAAGCCCAACTGCATAGATGCTTGTGCTTCCCATTGGCTACTCCTTCCAGAGCTGCACAGCAACGAGCCCGGGAGGTGGGAGGCTGCCAGCACGCATGAGAGCTCCCTGCTCAAACCCTGCTCTGCGCCCCCCCAGCCTGGCAAGCACCACTGCTGCTCCAACTCATCCCAGGATCGATCGGCCGTCCCCCAGCGGAGGTCAGCTAGGGAGAGACAGCCAACCAAAGGAGGCAGGACCTCGGTTAAACAAATAACAGGGCTATTGGAGCAGCCACGCCGAGTTATCTCAACAAAAACAAGATAGAACCATCCCATGTTTTATCTCCATTCATGGCTCAGGTTTTTCTTGGCAAGCGGGAAGGAAGGTGGAACGGCAGAAAGAAGGATGGGGTGGAGGGGAAAGGGCACGATGGGCAGTTGTGCTCGTGTCTGACACAAACCTCATAGTACAAGGTATGAGTGCTGCTCGTGTAGGTGTTTCACTTCATGGATTTAGGAAAGTGAGGGAGGAAACAGTCACAACAGAGAAAGTTACCATCTCAGGTGCCCTGCAAGAGGGTTCCAGACCACACTGACATTTACAAGAGATAACGACAGCTGCTCACAGGAGGACAAGGAGTGAACACAGGAACTGGCAAAATGTGGAAAAGCAACTGATCCAGCTGTTGGGTTTATAACCACACCACATCCACAAAGCAGATCACGCAGTGTGCTATCATTGCGGAGGAGGAAGAATAGTTCTAGTGCCTGAGCACAACAGCTCACAGCAGGAAAGCTTGTTACAGCTTTCCTCTACACAACCACCTAAACCAAACCCCCGTTAGATGCAAGCAAAAATTAACAACACACACCAAAAAGGATTGGACAAAGAACTCAAATGAAATGAGTTCTTGCAGGCTCTAGCACAAGAAAGGTCTGGAATTCTTTTCATCCAGCTCCCAAATCATTATCTCTCAGAAGCACTCTGAGTCAGAGCCAAGCAAAGGAGACAATGAACTCCTCTGCCTTGTTTCCCAGCATGAGCAGGAGAAGCTCATCTTCTGAGCAGTCACTGCTGACCAGGTGCATCTCCTCAGATAGTGAAGTCACACTGTGCTGACCCTGAGCTCGCCCCACTCAGGAGTTAGAGGGGCAGAAGCATCAGCACCCTCTCCCTTTTGCCATCACACAACTGTACTTACAACAATTGTTTCTGCAGCCTAGAACACCCACCTGCTTCCCATTCTTTATAAACCAGAAGTCAAACCACTGCAGAAACAACTGTGTTTTTATGTCGCTGCCTCCCCCACATTGCTGCCCCTCAGCTGATCAAACGGCACTGAGGCAGACGAGAAGCACTAGCATGAAGTCAAATAGATAAGCTTGGCTCCTGAACAACCAAACTCTGCAGTGAGTTGGGAGGCCCTGAAGCAATCCATGCTGCTGGCTCTGCTGGGGATAGAACAAAGAGCAGATTTAATAACTTAAAGACAAACCCCACAGATTTCCTGCACGCAAACATACACACGCCCAGTTCTGCTGTGGTTGCCTCCAAAGGGGAAAAGCTCCAAGAAACACACCCCCTTCATACACTTCCTTGTCAGAGAGAAGAAGATCCTGCCAGCCTACTCTGTACAAAAACCATTTCAAAGTTTTTAGGGACTAAGTGTACAAATTCATTTGAAAATCTGTCACATCATCTATTGGCTCCTTCAAGCAAAACTCGTTGTAAAGGCATTTGATAAGCAGACAAGTAAATATTAGATTTCTTTATTACTTGGCAGTAGCCAAAAAAGCTTGTAATCATTTATATGGGCACAGTTCTCAAGCTTATAAATTACTGTTATTTCTGCATCAACTTGCTTTTACTTAACCAGAAAAAAGAAAAATGAAAAAGTAAAAAGCATAGTTTTAATAAGTGAGATCTCCCCAATTTCAGCAAAGTACCACTTTCCCCATTAAGAGCTGCTGCTACATGTGAAGGTGTCAGAGGCTTTTTTCTTTCTTTTCTCCAGCATCACCATGAACGTTTAGCAACAGAAGAAAAACAAGAAAACCAACATGAAAAGTTGTGACAATGCAGCAGTGTGATGGGTAGGCTGGCTCTCACTGGGCTCAAGCAATCACTCAACACATTAGTGGTATGATTTCTGAGTTGGAGACAATGCCACTCTTACTTGAACAAAGATAGGGAAGGAAGGAAACAGCAGGCAGCACATCTGCTTCCAAAACTTGTCATTTAACCCATACACAGGGGGAAGACACTCAGATTTTCCTACACTTCCCCTCTTCTTAAAAATCAGCTGTAAATCCCTAAGTCTTTCAATGAGTCTGACTTCAATATCTACTACACAAATATTAAGATGTGTTGTTCAAGTGAGCTACCCAGAGGTCATCATCTCCAGCCTGACCTGCCAGAGCAATGAAGTGCAGCAGACACAGCTTCACCCTAACAAGCAAGGCTATTTTTGCTGCTGTGGTTGATGGTCAAAGCTCTTCCCCAAAAAACTGTGATCGCAGGGGCTAAGACCATTTTAGTAACAGCTAAGATGGGAAGAAAACTCTTCTCTTTCAGGATACTTAAGATGGAAGCAAACACCACACAAGCTGTGTGTTAAACTAGTACCACTGATGCACAGCAGCAAGAATGCCTTATTAAAACCTGTAACTAAATTAAGGAATTCTAATATTCATAACTGAACTTAAAAGCACGACCCGCTGGAATACTAGAGAATTTTCCCTCAAAGACTATTCACCTCATTGACAGTCATGTTGCTTTTCATAATCTTGTTCACAAATTCAATCAAGCCCCAGATAAAATCTAATCAAGTTGGACAAGCTGAATTGCAAGGGCTGCTGTTTCAAGTCCTCTAACAGGAGGTCAGCTCAAAGAAAGCCTCTGATGTCCCAGGACTTGAGCAGGATTATTTCATGTAGTTCATTGCTGAAGGCACCAAAGACCATTTTAGCTCCCCAAACTATTTTTAATACTTTAATTAAAATATACTCTAGTGGAGTATTTGATATCTAGACAAGCTAGGTTTAGTCTTCTGCCCTTTTTGCTCAAATCCATAGTGATTTCTCCAGGCACAGAAATTGCTCTCCTATATACAGGAATGACCTGCTACTCACAGAACTTCATTACTATAATTGTTCCTCATCTTCAGTTTGTCTCTCTGGAAAACATGACCATTCCTGAGAATTATGGCTAGTCTGGAGATACAGACCATCCAAAAGCAAATATAAAAGCACTCATGGATTGCCAGGGAAAAACTTCTAGGAAGACTTCATAATTGACATTAAAGGCATGTTGGTTATTTCAGCCTGGTTTTCAGACACCCTTTTCCTTTTCTTCTGTCCCCTCAACTAAAAACACAAAATTTAAGTCATCTAATCAAGACCTAGATCTTTCAGCTACTCCCCAGAAAACAGGCATTAGGAAAAATTTACTCCTACAATACTTAAATGAAAGAAGCAGCCCTTCTGTATTTATGCGTTTCAGACTAAAGCATTCAAAGTATCAACATAACTTATGATCTTTAAAATAAAGCTCTTAACTCTTTCGAATATCAACCTGCATGCCGATACTGGAATTAAAAACTATTCAAGAGGTTCTGAGTTCTAAAGTTAATTTAGAGTTTCACCCCTGGAACCCAGAAATAGCAGCATAACATTCAAATACCAACGTGACATTGCAAACCAATGGGACTGGGGTTAAAGCACATCCAGCCATGTCCCACATGTGGCTGTCACCTGGCTGCGATTCTTCTGGGCACCAAACATGCACAAATCCTTATTCAGACAAATAGAACTACTGCAGAGCTAAAGTAACTCTCCCTGTGAAACTGGTGCTTGGGGAAAAAAAGAAAGTTTCATAACCATATTGGTCACAAATTTTATTAAAACTAAAATCTTATGATGAGAATACAAATTTTTCCCATTGTCTTACTTTAATGGATAACAAGACAGCAAATGCTTCCAGAAGTATTCCTAACATTTAAAAAGTAATTATTACTCAGCTACTGAACAGAAACAGAACTAACAAGTTTCCAACCAGCAAGTCCACTCCCCATCTTCCTCTTGTTCACCATGTGTAGCTCAGGTCATTTCCGATTTCGATTCCAGCAGGAAAAGCTATTTCAGCCAGAGCCCAGAAAGAAGGAGCCCAGAAACCCAGACTCACTGACTGCACTGCATTAAAAATTCCCTTGGAAAAAAGGCTGCTGATTAAAGGAAGGGGGCCTTTATCTCTAACACACCAAACGTCTGAAAGGATGTTCCCTCCCAGACACTGCAGTGTATGAAATGTGGTGCCTTTCCTACCTTTTTTTTTTTTTAGTTAAATAAAATCTCTATTAAAAAAAAAAAAAAACAAACCAGAAAGTATTTTTTCATTTAACTGTTTATCCACCCAGCTTCAAAATTCAAATATTCTTGTCCTGTCTCCACTCCAGGTTGGTCCCTGGTGACTATCTCTTATATTTTACATATCAATATTTCTTCCTAGAAACCAAGCTCTAAGAAAAATGAAGAAGTAAGGAAGCTCAAGCATATTTATCAGGCTTGACACTTCCTATCAGTATGCAGCACTGGAAAACCATTTCTCTGACAAATGGATGGGCCTGAACTAGTCACACAGCCCTGTATCTTGCTTGCAACTTCATTACTCTTTTAAAGAGGTACATCTCTGAAAAGCGCTTTAAAATGCAGATAGATATGCAAGAGAGGAGCAGGCAGGGAAGGTGGGGACTGTGACAGACACCAGCTGAGCTCCAGGGTCTAGTGGAGACAGTCACACGTTGTACAGCTCATCCTGCTGTGAAGTGACACCACAGCACCACCTCAGACACACTGTCACACAGTGTGGCCGTGTCTGATTTCCCAGGTCATAAAATCTCTATTAAAAAACACTGGTGAGGAGGAGATGCACACACACCACCCAGGGAGAGCATCAAATCACAGAAAATTACTGCCATAGAAGCAAAATATTGATCACCTGCTCACGTGGCAACAAGAACAGCTCAAGATTGTCAAAGTGATGGAGAGTGTGGCCTTCAGAGCAAAAAGAAAAGGCTCTGAAAAGGGTAAGTTGATGTTAGAACTTTAACAGGAATATCTCCTGCTCAGCTACAATTCTTCAGGTCACAAAGTAACCAGAAATTAAATGCTATTAGAGCCCCCTGTCTCCAGCAGTACAGTGGGTTGTTCTGCACGGTTTCCAACTTCAAAGCAGAGAGAAGCCATAAAGGGCAGGAAACAGCTCATCTATCAGTCAGACCCAGGAGTGTGTTTTTAGTATGATGGTTTAAAAAAACCAAACCAAAAAAAAAAAACCAAAC
>VXAU01001960.1:906300-958772 GCA_013399695.1 Formicarius rufipectus | reverse complement strand
CAAAAACAAACCAAAAAAAAAAACCAAACCAAAAAAAAAAACCAAACCAAAAAACCAAAAACAAACAAACAAAAACAACCAAACTATGGTTTAGAAAAGCCTATGGGCTCACATGACGACAGAAGTCAGCCGAGAAACTGGTCCTTGAATTCTGCTTCTCAATTCAACACCCCAAAATATTCCAAAAGGGAGATTCAACACAAAGCCTGGCACATCCCACACTTTTCCACTCAACTCCTCATGCCAAAGCACTGTGAAGGCACAGGGACTTTGTTCCTGCCCCAGGTTACGCCAGACCAAGGTTATAACAATTCATCTGACAAGAGTAAACAGTGTTTTATGCCTGGGTCAGATGCTCAGTCTGGTGCACTGGGCAGCTGTTCAAACACCCCGGCCTCCAGGTAAGCAGGGCTGCTCCTGTGCACACCAGGGCTGGTTACACCGCAACTCCAACCAGAAGTCCCTCTGTGCTGCGGCTGAAACCTCTTCTCAGCCAGGTCAGTCCCTCGATTTAATCACTGAGCAGCCCCAGAGTGCAAAGTGTTCCAGTCACCCTCCTGACCCATGACCTCAGGAACCACAAACGTCCACTTCAGGCAGGTGTGATTAAAGTGTCTAAAGCTGCAAGCTTTATTAGGGGTGGAAGAGTCACATCACTGTTAGGACTACCCATGCAGGACCTCAAATTTAGGTCCCACTTACACAATGCTGAAACCACAGTTTTGCAGTATTTCTCCACTGAGGTCTTGCCTGCAGAGGCCTATCACAGACAAACATCCCTGTTCAAAGCCCAAATCTAGTTTTAAACCGCATCCAGTATGTTAGAATACAGCACTATCCCTTTCTTTATCTTGTATGAAATACTGTCCAACAAGCAATAGACATTTTTTTCTAAATGGGTGCTGGAAAGAGTTTCACCAACGCACACAGGTCTTGGCACTGCAGCACTGAAACAGCAGTGCCATTCCACAGGAGATACGGAGAAAAAAAAATTCTGTGATGCCATTAAAAAAAAAGAAAATATCCAAATTTTCAAGGCTGCAGCTTTGTGCTACATTTTGCAGAAAAGTCAAAAAGCCGATAAGGAGTCTTTGAGCACAGTGACACAGATAATGCCAGGAAGTGCTGCTCAGAACCTCGCTCCCCTTTTAATGTTTCAAAAACAGACCTGCAGCTCTGTAGAGAAATGGACTCATTCTTCAAAGGTTCAGATTCCAAGGATGAACCACACATGCAGCAAAGTTTGGACAGCATATGGCTATGGGATTTCCTGGGGTTTCAGGATACAAACAGGCAAACAAAGTCAGTTTGTTTACACGGCATAAAGGTGTTTGCTTTTGATTGTTTGGGGGAGGCTTTAAAACAATTTCAAAACTTTTATGGAACTTGTAAGAAGAGTGACAACAGTAAGTTTTCTCCCGGGCCCTCTGAGCATATCTAAACACCTACATGTCCCACAAAGAATCTCAGTGAAAAAACAATCACCACTACAAGACTCAAATCACATAGGATCTGGGAACATGCAGTTTAACCGGGTTATTAGTAAAAACAGCCCTTCCAAATACAGCACAAGGGAGGAAACATTTTGTAATGCTCCACAGTTAACAGAGGAGTGACCTCGTCCAGCCCCAGCCCGAGTGCTGCTGGCTTGGACATCGCCAAATCCTGCAGAGGAGGAAGTGGTGACACTTTAGGCAGCTAAAGCTTTCCCATTAAGTCCAGAATTGAAAAATGTGCAAGACAGCAGAATTATAAGTCGCTCGATCATAATTCTAGCAGGAAACACTCTGCTCTTATCGGCGTTGCTTCAAGCCACCCTTGTTATGCTAATCCAGTAACTTGTGAAGCGCCCTTGATAGAGGGGCCATTGTGAGAAAATGTGTCCTTCAACATTTGTTTTCATAGCAGCTACATCTGGGGAATAAATTACTGCAAAGCTTCTACCTCTCAGCAGATCACTGCTTGGATCAGTTTTAGAGACAGAAATGCAAACTCTACAGGCTCTGGCAAAGCTTTGCTGCTTGGAGCTTCAGAGATCCACACCTTGTGCATCCTTGCGCCACCCCAGCCCTCTGCAGTGGGCTGTGTGATAAATGTCATTATGATTCGTGTCAGTGAAAGCCAAATGGGTTATTGCCACTCCATAAAGGGAACAAGTTGTTGTTATTACACCCCCACAAAGGAAGCGTGTGAATTACGATCGAACTGTTTGGTATCTCTTCTTTATCAAGCTAATAGGAATTATGGTGGGACTGGTTAGTTTCCCTGAGCCCTTATCAGGGAATACGGGAATTACAGGGGACAGAACTAACACAATAAAGAAACATATGTCGAAGGCTGTTTAGCATCACACTGTAACATATACATGATGTAATGAATATGTATGAAGTAACTGGATAAACCTCCAACCTGCTCTGTGTTTTGGACACGGTTTTGGGGAGCGAGGACTCCACCACCTCCAGCGCCCAGTTTGCTTTCACCATATAATAAACTCTGATTCGAAAACCCATTCGGGTCTGAGACACTGTTTCTCACAACTTGGACACAGTCACTGAGCACATTTGATTAGCTGGGCTCGCTGCTCCCAAGCAGAGCCTGGAGTACCAGTGTGAGCACAGCCCGCAGCTCCCCCGACACTGTCACACCTGAGCACCAGAGAGGGAACCGTCATCCTGACCCGCCTCCAGCCGCCAGCGCCGCTCCTTGAGGGCCCTTCAATGAGTGACTCACTCACTGCTGCCGCCCTGCACTAAACACCAACTTTTGTCCGGGAAACAAGCGAACCCCACAAGCTAAAGGCAACATTTGTACCTTTTATAGTAGGTGCTGACTGCAAATTGATTTCCTTACTTGTGATAAACTTACCCTTTGCAATCTTTCATCTTGTATTTCATTGAGAAATTTAAGCCACTTTGGACACTTGTTGTTCATAATGGGGACTTTCCCCATTTCTCCACCCACTAAGAGACTATTCATCTCACCAGTGCAGTTCTGCATTCTGAAAGCATCACATCCTCCCACCAACAGACAGTCAGCACTCCTGGGCCTTTGACCTGGAGGACCTTAAACACACTGAAGCCTTGCTTCAGAACAGCAGCAACACTACTCACAGAGGACAAAATTATAACGAAGTAGAAGGAGGAAGTACATTTTCTTTCACATCCTAAACTAGCTGATAGTTCCCCCTCACAGTGTAATCCTGAGCTATGCTTCCCACTGACTTTTTTTGACTCTAGCTAGCTATGCTGAAATTACTGGATATTTCTGCATCTTCTCAGTACTGCCTTTAGATTAATAACCAGTGCTTGAGATGAACCCTTTCTATCCATGGAGAATCATAAGAAGTCAGAAGTACTACAGCTGAAGAGTTACAGGTCAAGACCAAGGTGCTGCACAGCCACCTAGAAAATCTCAAGGGAAAGGCTTTTTCACTCAAAACAGCTGCTGTGAACACAACCTTGTCATGGCACCTGCACCAGAGCAAGAGCAGCCACCAGAGGAGGATTCAACAAGCTGATCACAGCAGCACCAGCTGAAGAACATGCTCCAGTGCTCCTGCTCACCAGGTCCTCCTCGTGAGGGACTTTAACTTCTAGCCACAAACCAGGCTCTTTTTCTTTCTTTCCCCACTACCTTCACAACTGCTGACTGTCAGAAAAATGACAGGTATGTCTTTCAGAATGAAAACCCAAACTCTTTACTCCACTGTTTTGTTTTTAACGTCACATTTCAGGTTAGAAACACAGCCCTCAACATTCAGACTGGAAGTACAAAGACAGATCCACCAAAGGAAGGAGAAATCCAATGAACAACAACCAGCTGCCTCCTCCACTTACTATTCCATACTCATGCACTGCAGCCCCTTGAAGCAACACAGAGTCAGGACAGATTCCCGGCCTGAAAACTCTTGGAAAAGACTATTTAATCCAACCCCCCATACAACATCCAGGCCACAACCACTGCCAGCTGAGCAATGAGTCAACCCTGCTATCAACCATCCCAGTGGCTGCCCTGACCTTGGGCTTGGCAAGCCACCCAACAAGTGCCTTGTGGTGCATGTTTGCAACATCACCAAAGTTGGCCACTTAGCCACTAACAACAGCAAAAAGAGCATTTACCAGTCCAGAAACTTCAAAATTAAATAAAGCTATTAAAAACAGCTGTTAATGGCAGATCAGCATTCCCAGAGGCTCCAGAATGACGAATGCAGAAACACATGATCTCACCTTTTCCTGCTGTTGTGGTTCCTGAAACATTTTCATCAGGGAACTGGTACTTAGTTACTTTTTTGTTATCTGCCAACCACCTCCTGCATTGTTTGCTTTTATTTCAGTGCCTTTCAGTTCCCTCCTGCAGTTGGATGGACTTTCAGCCACCTTATCTTGACCACTGAACCACATTCCTTGGCTTTGTAACAACCTTCAGTGTTAATACCTACAGTTCCCCCCATGGCTAACTTTGCATTTGAAACCAGCTTTTCTGAAGCATCAGCTACCTTATTTACCAGTGCAGATCAGCAATTTGTCTGTTTGGAACATTATCCCAAAGTGGGATTCATCAGTGTGTAAAGCAGAAACCCCCCCAGGCTGTGTATGAACTCTCCCATAAAAGATGCCACAAAAGGGAGCCAGGTGAAGAGTTTTGCATTTGAATAGTTCCATACACATTTCTAAGGCCACACCAGACATTCAACTTGCACTTGAAACACCTCATACCTAAGATCCACCCTTCCCTACACAAAATTTCTCTTTCTATTCTTTATAGACGGGTATTTTGAGCCTCATTTGTGAATTTATTTCAGTGAGCATGGTAATTCAGTGAACAAAGTAAAGCAAAAACTACATGCTGCAGCGTAGGACTCAGTATCTCTTTACTGAAGCCTATTTTTCAATCAGGTGGGGCTGTCAGACCTCACTAACTGCAGGACCACCAGTAAAAATGCATCCATTGCAGATTCTCTGGAGCTAAAAAGAAGAGTTATGTCCTCCTTAGCAATTTTGAATCACTACTGGTGACCAGGATCCCTTTCCACAAACTCAGCTCTCTAAAAACAACACCAAGCAAAGCTGGTTAGGCAGCACTACAGAGTCAGACCGCTCTGACCAAGCACACTGCATTAGTGGGGAACATTATCTTGACTCCCAACCGACACAGAAGGCTGGATCTTTGACAAGAGACTTTCACAGCACTTAAGGGCTGGCAGCAGCTGCCCAGAATTCTTCAACCTTTTAGCGGGTGTTAAACCTCCTGGGAAAGAGCTAAACAGTACCTTTGACTCACCGAAGCAATTGAATCATTCCTTATATCACCCAGACAGTGCAAAAAGGCAGAAAAATTCACTAGGAAAAAAGTTTTGAGCAGCCCCATGATAAGACACCCTCAAGCCACTGAGCAAATATCTGCAATAGCTCCCGTGTTTTCATGTTGTTTTTTATTGAAGGCAAGTGGTGCATAAACTGCAGAACAAAGTAGGGCAGAGCATCTGCTCAAACAGTCTTACAAAGCACTCGGTAACTGTTCTCACTCGAATCTATGCAGCATAAACCCAACCACAACACTACCGGCAGTAACTGGGCAAGTGAAGGAGTTCTATTTCCTTTATGGGTCTGCAGAAGAACATCACAAGACACCGTTCGTCTTCACTGCACAAGGAGCTAAAGACAGAAGCTTTTGATTCTGCTTTTCATTTCGCTGGTTCTTCCCATCTTTAAAAATAAAACAGCCATCTCAAGTTTTTACTAAAAAGAGAAAGCAAGCTTGGATGTGCATTGAGAAAGCGTTTTAATTTAACTCTACAGGCAGCACTAGTGGGAAAAAAATGCAGTACTTTGTAGTAGGCGAACCTTACCCTCTCCAGACTGGAAAGTGAGGGTGCCCATGATAGGGGAATGGAAAGAAGGAATTCGGAGAGATGGCAGGAATCTGTCCCTGCTGCTTTCAGGGTTTTAATCACATTAGCTGAGACACAGCAGCCCGATGCACTCGCACCTTGGGATCAGTAACAGGCTCTCTGTAGGGTTTATCTTGCCTTACTAATGACACAGATTCACCTTAAGGCTCTGTTGCTTTAAAGGACACACCACACACACGTGCACATGTGCCCTTCCTCCTCCCCTGTTCTCTGGTGACACAGACCGCGGGAATCACAAGGCAGGTGAAGCAGGATGCTGCTCTCTGCACATCCACTGCTACTTACCCCGCTTTGCTCCACGTTAATGAGGAGGGGGGCCCTTGCCTCCTAATTCTTTGTGCCCTCCATCCTTACTAGGCACCATAATCCTGTTTATGACATGCTGGTTGCTATGGAAGTGATTATATTGCCACTAGATTATACCCTCAGGTGGAGAGCATGTAAGTGAAGGAACAGGAGCAGGTTTTTGCATACATTTAAAGACATGATAGTGCAATCCCACGTGTAATGAGTAGGAGCTTAAACTGTAGCTTCCAGACACAGAATATGACCATGAGGAATAGCATGGTATTGAGTTTTCATTTGATTTTCTCCTAAAAAAAATGAGATTTTCTTTTCATCTTTCTGTCACTGGCTGCGACTATTCAATTTTAGACAGTGCCCTGCAGCTGAGCAGGATTGTCCCAGTCACTTTCCCAGGACCCTGAAAATACTTCTGTGCTCAAAACACTCTCTTTAGTCTAAAGACCACGGTGAAAGAAGTGACAAGATCATATAACCAAGCTCCACAACTAACTGCCCTTTTGTTGATTACTGTCTTTTACAGAGCAAGGATTCAGAGAGCAGAAGCAAGAGAGACAGATCGTCTCAGATCTGACACGCCTGGTGAGACGCATGACTAACTCAGCTTGAGCTGCCAGAACAGGACAGCAGACGTGCCTGGAATGAGTAACCCCACTCAGAAGCCCATTTGCCAGGGACAAAGGCTCCAGGGGTTATCTGGGTGCTACCGGGATGGTAAATACATGACAGTGAAGAGCGCAGTGCGAATAGCCTAAAGACCCTGTTCCCTGCAAGCAGCTGGGAATCACACAAGACACTTCCCTGCCTACTGAGACCCCACTCAGCAGCACTGGAGGAGCTTTGTGTCTTTACAGCCAGGGTTGTGCAAGAAGCCAGCACACCAAGTACAGCACTGATGGCCAGATGCAGTGGCCAGCACCATTCCCCCAGTACGTGTCCACATGTGCTCTGAACTCTTCCTCACAGAGAGCACAGTTCCAGCCATCAGCACACTCTTCTAGATCAGGCAAGAAATACTGCAATGGAACACAAAAAGCCACACAACCCAAACCACAGGTGTACCAACAAGATTCTTACCCCAGTATTGTGAATGTTTTGACTACAAAAAGAATATACAGCCTGCAGTTAAATCAAACTTTATACCATGTAAGACTTCCTTACTGCAGTGCTGCAGTTCCATTTCACACATGTCCTGTTCCAACAGAGAAAAATACCCCACACAGAGAATACAGTTGAGGACAGCACTATTTTCCAGAGGCCCTGTTTCAGTCAGCTTATGTTCACAGCACACGGGTGAGACCCTGCACTGACCAAGGTCTGAGTGCAGCTGCACAGAAAACACTCAGGATCTCTGTTTTCCCAGGAGACATGACCAGTGACTTGTCAGAAAGCAGCATCATGTCAAAGGCTAGTTGAGCACATCCCCAAGGATGAAGATCTTGTAGGATTAGCTCTAGTATCAAAGAAATTGTCATGTATATGTTTGTGAATAGGAAGTAAAGCACTAAACTGCTGGTGGATCCCATCTGAAGGCACAGATGTCAGAAAGGAAGCTCAGCATTCACTGCATCAGAAAAAGCAGCAAATTTCACTTTGGCAGGGAAAAGAAATAGAGGCATGTCTGGTTTTAACCTGATGACATACTTGGTGAGCACTCAAAGCCTCTCCTTAAAACTGGTTCCTTCTCAGGAACCTTATATTTAATTTATTGCACCAAATAGCCAAGACAACTCTTACTGAAGCCAGCACAAGTAAACCAAACCTAATAATTAAGTTAGTGATAAAAGTCCTGCCCAGAGGTTATACCTGCAAAACTACATTTCACCAGTTGCATGTGTCACTGATGTGGTACAAGAGGTACATCTCCTCCCATGAGCAGACAATTCAGATCTATCCACAAAATGAACTTGGTTCTGCAGAGGACATTAAGAGGTGGGTCAATCACAGGCAGAAGATGCAGTAGCTAGCTAATAGCTAGTAAATGTATTTAGGACTGCAATAAGACAAACAGGAGTCTCTCAGAGCAGCATTTTCTTGAGAACAAAATTAAGAGCAATGAAGTACCATAGCAGCCAACTGAATTTTAATAGCTGCAACAAAACCCACACAAAAAAAGGTGGAAAGGGCACTGCAGTGAGACACATGTGACCCAGCAAGCCATTGTGCCTCAGTAAGAATTTCAGACTTAAGATACAACTACACAGACAAAAAGAATTAACATGCCAAGGGGGGATTAGGGTAATGAGATCCTCATACCTTCTCATCATCCTCTACTGGGAGAGGAGCAAGTTCACAGCTTGTCCCTTCCTCCTTCTCCCATAACCTCCCCATCACCCCAGGCGAGAGCTAAGCTGCACTAATACAAACAGCAGAGCCGGCGTTAACTGTCCAACCTTGTTACTTACACCTCAGCAGAACCCTCCCAGCATCTACTGCCCCTCACACAGCTCCTCCAAGGGCTGCCTGCTAACACTTGGAAGTACATCCCAGAGCACCATTTGTCCACATGGAGAATTCTGTCAACAGCACTTGACTTGTTTTATATCCATCACCTTTAGTTTACCCTTTAATATTAAAGCATTTGAAATGCTGAAGAGCTTCTGTGTTTGAAAGAGATTTTTTAATTCGCAGCAGGTCCAGTTGAAAAAGATCATGGTCTCCAAGACCAGCCAAAAACTTCACCAGGACATTTACCCAGTTGTACTTAGGAGGGTGAAAGACTATTTTAACCTTGTAAATTTGTTGCTCTCACTAATTTGTCTACTCGGACCGATCCAATGGCTATTGTCTAACCTGTAAGAACCTTGGATATATACATACATAGGGAGAGGCCAGTGATCCAGCACATCTGGCCTCAGAGGCCAGGGATGAAACCCCATCCTGCCTGAGCTCCAGGCACTAACTCAGGCTTGTAAGCCAACAATAACCCAGACTGTGTGGGGAGAGGACGGGAAGGACAAACAGAAGACAACGGTCACATTTTGAAATATTAAAAGGCACACAAGAAGTGCTGTTCAGTGGTTTCAAAATAGAACTCTCATCCAAAGTAAAGAGTTCTGTTATAGCTACAGAAGTGTCAAACAAATCATTCCATCCTCACTGGTTGTGCTATCTGTGCTTTCCACTAAATCCAGACAGAAAAGGACCCAAAACACAGCTGATCCATTTTTTCCTGCCACCTACTACAACTGAAACAGTTTCCCTCTTAAGGGAACATGCACATTAATACTTGCCATTGCCCAGCAGTACCTCTAATCTACTCTTGTTCAATAGCTCCAGTTTTCTCGAGTCCAAAGTATTCATTCTATCCTTACTCAAGTTAAAATCCTAAGGAAAAAAAAGGCAAACCTATCTTTTTAATCATAATCTAAGTCAAATGACAGGCAACTACCTCTGTCCCTAGTCTTTTCCTAGGTCTATGCCTTTCTAGTTTGCTTGCATTTGACAACTTGTCGGTCCAATGCTAAATGGAGATCATGTTCTCAGGGTCTACCATAGCATTCACAGTGATCAGAACTACAAGTAAAGTTGCAATAAAGTACAAATAACAGGTCCTTCCCTGAAGTCCCTTCAGCCTTCCCTCTAGTTCTCTCTGCAAAAGAAAAATCCCATGAGTACGTCAAAGACACCAGAAATAGAACAAACTTCTCTCAAAAGACCTCAGTCATCTGTTGCTGGGGGTCAGTCACACAAATTAATTCTGAAAACTACCTTCCCCTTTCAGAAACAAGAAGATACTACAAAATTATAGAAGTTCACTGTTGATTTTCTTCCCCCTAAAGACTTTTTGGAAAAAAAAAAAGTACATGGTACTTCTCATTGTAGCTATTCCCTACCTTCCAAACAGCAAAATGGGCCCTGTCTGCAATGCCTGCAAATGCTCCTGTTACACTTTTGGAATAAGTGTAATTCCCTCAGGTGCTAAAGGTTCAAAACAAGATGCTTGAGGAGCAACTTTTCGTTAGATTCTCCTTCCTCTTTTCTCTCCTTGAAAGTTACATTATTACACGTCCCAAGGAAAATAAATATTTATAATCAGGACAACTCCACCCTTTCCTCTTTAGTTCAACACCAAGAGACAAGATTCAGCTGAGGTCAGCCACAAGATTCAGCCAGAGGTCAGCAACTACACCCTTTCAGCTGCTTCCTTCATTTCTTTGCCCTTGCCAAAACCCAAACCAAATAAGAGCTCATCACATCTGTATCTGCCAAACCCCCACGATTTCTGCAACTGATGCAGCACAGCTTAGTACAGCTGCAAACGTTGCTGCGCTCTGATTATGAGCCCATGCCCGGTTGTCTAATTAAAGGAGGAATGAATTAATGAGTTTTACCAAAGGCTTTTGAGCCCCCATTATAATTCTCACCCTTAATCGGCAGCAGGACACTCAAAGGACAGCGGGAGCAGGATCAAGAGCAGAGAGGGGGGATAAACCAGCCCCAGCTGATGCTTCCCCCATCACGCTCCTCTCCAACACCGTCATTCAGACCCCGACAGCCAGATCAAACCCAGCAGGGAAACGCCTGGGCCTTTTGGACAGCTGAATCCAAAAATGCTTCCTGAAGCTGCCACAAAGCACACAGCAGCTCTGAATGCCGAGAGGTGCCAGGCAAGAGGCTCTGCAGAGCGCTGACTCCCCCACTTCCATTCATGCCGGCCCCAGCCCCCACCCTGCTCCAACAATTACAGTTCAGTCTCAGGCTCCCGAGGAGGCACAAATTGAAAACACGTTTTCATTGAAGCACAGCTTGAATTTCATGAATTCCATTACTCTCGACTTTCTCAGCATTTCCTGGAGTGAATACTGTTAAGCAAGGGAGGGAGGGGATGGGAGGGCTGGAGGTAAGGCAGCAATGCTGTGCCAACCCCTCTGACCATGCCAGTCCAAAAACAGGCCAGAGGCGCTCGCAGTGAGGACGAGGCTATTCCTAAACAAAAGAAAATAAGTATATGCTAAACATAAGTTTAGAGAGGAAGTAAAGTAAGAAACTGCCAGAGGACTTGGAATCGTAACAACCTTTCTTACACCAACACTTAAATAAGCAAGGCTACAAGCACAGCCCAGATGTGAAGCACTACAATTTCTGCAAGCAACAGAAAGCATCTCTTCAGCTCACTGAAGAATGCTTAGCTACTATAGCAAGTACCAAAATAACCAGTTTATCTGCTACAGGAACCTGAGCACACTGTTAACTGCAAAAAAGTTCACCCCAGGGAAAAAGAGATGACAATCAGAGAAAACAGGTAGCAGGAAGCAACGGGTCACTTTTTCCACATGTACAGTCGTAACACAGTCAACTTCGGGATTATTCAGGTTTGCTAATTAACACCCTGTGGAGAGCTTTGATACCATTGGCAATATTCTTAATGGTTCCATCACTGACACCCTTTCCCCCCTCTCCCTGACCCCAGCTTGGGCCTTATCTCAAGGAGCATTACATCATCTACTGCACCAAGGCCTCCTTGTAACAGACACTATTATGCAAGTGAAGTGCCTCCATTTGGGTTTTGGCGTTATTTTGAATTTCGGTGTTGAATAGGCGGCTTGTTTAAATTCTCAGCATGAACGGCAGCATTTGACAGCCTGAAAAGGGTGTCCGTGCACAGGCACCAACACTGGCATAAAAACCCGTCTGAATGTGTTATACATTTGTGAAACATCCATTCCCCACATTCCCCTTTCCCCTTGGCCAGGAATAAGTCCCGCATTGTTAGGGCTGATTAGCAATATCTTTCATCCCTAATTTCACACTACAAAGGGCTTTCATGCATATGCACGTGTGGCACCATTCTGAGCCATATCAGCCAGAAAGAGCATTTAGTACTGACCGAGGAAATCGAAATCCGAGGATGCAGCTCCAGTTTAAGCGAGGGTGAAGGGGAGTGTCAGCCCTTTCCCCGGCTGGTTTCAATGCCCCTCTTACTATCGACCAAAAAAACGCTCATTTGTTAAAATAACAACTTTAAAGAGGTCTGGCACAAGTTACATCTGCTGAAGCAAGCAATCTGATAACCATGTGAAAGCACACATTATTGTAAATGTTATCCTTGTACCCAAGTGCTCAGAGCAGGGAATGGTACAAGTATCGTGACCGAGTTACACCAACTGCTGTGTCCATGGATTGCACGCTAACCTACTTCTTTTTTCTTGCAAGAGAATAGCCTTGCAGCCTTAGCACACAAATGACTACTTTGCAAAAATGTGCACATTTGCAGCTTACCAAACCCTAAAGCACACAATTACAAGATCAAACTCAAAAACTGTAAGTGGCTCATTACCCAGAAATCTAAAAAAAAAAATAAAAAATTAAATTAAAGCCTTTGTAACATGAAAGTGCTCTGTGGTTTGCTCTTTCCTAGTTTATCTAATAAGAAAAGAAAAAGCAACAGCATGGCTCTGCCCCACAGCTTCTATTCACTACATACCTGCAGACTGTTTCACCATTCAGCAAAAGTAATTCCTGGTTTGAGAAGTGTAACCAGTGCCCAGGTTTTTTTACCACTGCAACACAACCAGCACCCCCTGAACTGGAGGAAAAGGGAGGATTTCTAACAGTGATGACTTCTTTCTTTTCTTAGACTGTCATATGAATGCATCACCAGGACTAAAAGTATTGCATGAACTCGATCCTCCTTGATTTTAACTCACCTGTCTCGTTAATCAGCAGCAGCAGCTAAAACAAAGAACTGGTAGGATGACATACCCAGAAAGTACAGAAAGCCTTGCAAAGAGAGGAGCAAGATTACTGGGTTTTGTTTTTATTATTATTAGAAACAACTCTCCAGGATATATCAATACACCCCCGAGTATTCTGAGTCTTATTCATGCCTTAAAAGTGAGAATTAATGTTCAGTACAGAAGATAATACTGATATATTCCAAAGTTACTCAAGTCTCATCTGAACCTTAGAGCAAGTAAATTCCCAGACATCACGGCCCTTCCCCCAGCTATGGGAATCACATTCAGCTGAAAACATGCCAAGTTCTCCTACCCACTCCAGGGGAATGGGAAATCTCACCGTAACTGGTGGAAAGTTTACTACTGAAAGATACAACAGAAACAAAACTGACAGCAACACAGAGGAGATGCTGGTTCCCCTCCACCCCAAGAAAATGAAGAGTGAGCACTGCCTTACTCACTGCCTGCTTTCAGCCACCCAAGCGTATTTACTTGGCATCAAAGAACACAAAAGAGTGACTTCAGGAGTCTTGGCCATCACAGCACACCAATCCTGAAAACAGGTACAGGACTGTCCCCGAAAGGAGTCACACCGAGGTGACTTGGCAAACTCCACCACAGCACAGTCTTATCATAGCAACACAAACAGCACGAACCATCGACTGTGGACTTCACCCTTTCCATCAGCAAGTGTGCTGGTGAGTGGAAGGGGTGCAGGAAAAGAGGTGTAAAATTAGCCTTGTCCTAGAAGAAAAAGTAAGGGTGGGAGGGGAAAGAAAGAAAGGGGGAAAAAAAAAAAAAAAGAATGGAAAAAAAGAAAAATATCAAGGGGTTGGAAGGTGCTCAACCCTTGTCTGTTCTGAAGTCACATATGTCAAGAAATATGATGTGACAAAGGCCCAAAACTTTCATCTCAGTCTCAATGGACAGATTTCTGTTTACAGGTTCAAAAAAAAAAAAATCTAATCCCAAAATAAAAGTAAGAGCTCAAGAAGACTTGTGGCACAGCTCCTTAATCCACATTCAAAGCCTTGGGATTAAGTCAGAGAAAGCACCTGACTTCCTACCCTTAATCTCCAGAGTCATGCCTAATGGGATATGTTCTTCTGGGTGAGAATTTCTCATCTCACTTTCCCTAATAATGAAAAATAAGGAGCACTAAAAATCCACACCAACATCTGCTTTAAGCACTGCTTGTTTTATTGGATCAACATTTAAACAAAGGCACTTTGTTAACCTGAGGAGTGCAGATGTTCCTCTGCTCAGAAAGGCATTAAGAATTGAGAGGAAGAGGGGGAAGAAAAGAGGGGGAGGTGGTAAGGGAAGGGATTATAAGACTGAACTGGTATTGACTAGCCCTTTTTCCAGAATGCTAGTGATCAGGTTTTGCAGACCAGGAGGCATATTGGGTTACGCTCATGTAGGAAAAAAACAGAGGACTTTCAAGAGGACAGTCTCCATGCAGAAGCACCAAGGTACCACCACCACCAGACAAATGTTTTCATTTCTAGTTCTTCTCTTCCAGCTAAGACCAGCACAACACCTTCCATGCTACCTTCAGAGCATGTTGCATAAAGGTCTCTTAAGACTGGGAAGGTCACCAGGCTGGGAAATAGCACCTTCTCTGTGCAGGATTAATACTTTTAGGATCCCACCCAGATGAAGCATCTTTGTATACTCATCTTTGCACCTCCTTCCCTCCAACCCCCACAACGTGTTTCACATTTTTGCAAGGCACTTCTTATCTTACCCCTCTGCATGTACTCTGCTCTGCTAAACCCATACATTTACAACAGTTACCTTGTTTTCGTTTGGTTTTTTCTGTCCAGAGTAAGGTAACCTACAGTCAGGGTTTCCAGGAACTGTCAGTTCTCTGGAGACCATCTGAAAATGCAGCAGCACAGCATGGGTCAGCAAAACAAAGTAAGGCTGCAGACAGAAAGCTGGCAAAGGTTGACTTTTTTCCTGTCCGTACACCATATCCATAACTGGATGTATGGGCAACAGAAAACACTGCATGTCTACCTTGGGTAAAAACCAGCCACCAAAAGTCCTCTTGACCCCACTATTTTGGTTATTCATTGTGCTGCAGTTCCCTAGTGAAGGCTCTTTCCAGATCAAACACAGAATGCAGCAGTCAGGCCACAGCACCAGTTTGCTGATAGGAGGCATTGCTGCATGGTTACTCATGCAGCAGAGACTGATGAGTAAAGGGAAGAGGGGATTTACCATCAGTTCTTGGAAAAAGTAACTTCAAATTCATTAGAAAACATTGGATTCTACTAACAGGGGTCACTTAACCCTTCTGGAAATATGAGCAAACTGAAGCTATGGCAGGAGAGCTGATCAGACCTTGGAAGTGGTCCATCTGTTCTTGAAAGAAAGAAAGCTTCATCCAACCCCTTTAAGAAAGGCACATTACCCTCTGACTTTGAGCCAACTAGACAAAACCACGTCATCCAACTTGACTGATACACATGTTTCCAATTTACAGAGAGACTCTTGGTTTCAAAATTGAAATAAGACGCCAGTACAGTAGAGGAAGTTCTAAAACAATCTCTATAATCCAAGTTTTTTAGCAGTTTAGGCTCCATCAGGTTTCTCCAGCCAAGAAATACTTCCAAAGATGACATTAGCTGTTATGTGCACGGAAACAGCCTCACAGTGCCAGAAAGTACCTGAAATAATTCCTTGCTGAACCTTTGGCTTCAAGGTTCTGTGGGTTCAATCACACATGGATTGGAGCTCACAAGCCAAACCAAGGGAAACATCACTGGGCTTACAGAGCACCTTACCCTGCTGGATCCCTCCTCAGCACACGTTTCGTAGGAGAAAAAGAACATTACAGGACAAAAGCACTGACGGGTGTATGATAGGAAACTTCTGGGTGACAGCAGTGAAGAGACCACCTCAAACCCAAGGACTGGAGTGTATCCCTGCTCTTACTGATGCTTCCTTGAGCACGATTTTGCATCTTAATTGGTGTGAATCAATCATCCAGTCATTTTCCAAAGCACACTCTGTTGCCATTACACCTACTAACTGTGCAGCTGCAGTTCTGACTCTTACTGAAAAAGCACGAAGTGGTGCAAGGGAAGAGTTTCAAAGATGCTGGAGAACTTTGCTGTATCCAAGCCTGATTCACACATAACCTATGCATTTACGTGGAGTCGTGTCAACATTGCCAGTTTTCAGCAAGGAAGAAAAAGCTGAAATTCAAGTCAAGGTACTCGCTGGCTTAGCTTTTACAGCCTCTTTTCTCCTTCCCTGTTCACAGCACACTGCTCAGCACACAGCAAGGCTCAAGAGCTGAAGTGTTGTGAGCTCCTTTTCTGTCAGTGCCACAGCCTGACTCGAGCAGATATCCTGTTACCTGTTGTTGTGCTCTATTACAAAAGCTATTCAACTTTTCTACTTTCCACCACGTGACCCCCACACAACCTCAAGGCTCTTAACCAACTCTACCCTGAGAAAGTGAATTCCACTAGTCAGTCACAAATACTTACTAAAGAGATTAAAGTAGTGACATCAGCAGTCTCAGGACCATCTTAATGGGCCACTCAACTCAACTGGAAAGTAAGTGGACAGTACTGGTAGGATCATCATCATCATTTGTTCAGCAGCAAAAGGCAGGGACAGCAGAACTGGTATTAGCTTGGTGCTGTCAGAAGGAACAGGAGCTCTGCTCCATTTTTACATTCCCTTCACTCCAGAATTTGTGACTCACTACACAATGAAAAGGCTTTGCAGAGCACTGCAGTATGACTCAGATGAGAATACAGCCAGAACAAAGCTGTTCATATCAAGATATTTTCAACCCCAATGATTCATGGAAGGATTAGGAAAAGAACTGACCTGATAAGATCCTCTGTAGGGAGGACTATGGAGCAAGTCCTGCAAGCAGCACATGCAGGGAGCTCTGATAGGACTCACCAGTATGCCAAACCCTCTGGAAAAGAAGGATTACAACCCCAGCTCAAACTACATTGAGGTTCACCTCAATTCTCCCAGAAAAAAAAAACCCAAACAACAAGTTGTACTGCTATCCACAGCTTGTCGTGGGGGAAGTGGAGCATCTGAAGGACATCAGTACACACATACATTTTTAAACAATCGAATCCAGAGGAGAAGGATCTGTTCTGCTCCTCCACACTCACACAAGCTGTTCTAACCTAATGCAACAAGATATGCTTTGGGAGAAGATAAAGAGTAAGTAATACCAAGGGAAAGCATTTTAGAGCCTGACTCAGGTGAGTCAGGTACACAAGCCAAAACCTGCAGCTGCACTGATGTCAGCCCTTGGCAGCAACACTGTCATGAGTATTTCTCATGCTCTCAGACAAAAGAAGGAAGCCCCAGTAGGCTGGTACACAATGGACACGGCAACCTTGAGAGAGGCTGGTGCACAGGGGGTGCCCCTCCTGCTCTGACCAAGGGGACTACATGGGACAGAACAGCATAAGCAGTCATCAGATCTGTGTCCTGCCAGATATTCCCCACTGTCCAGGGCCTCAGAAGACTTAACAAAGACCTAGATTTCAAAGACTGGCAGTGTGTGCTTATCTGCCTGTGCCTCAGAGAGGTTTCAGGGGACAACAGCTCATCTGCTGCTCCAGTGGAACAGCGGCTTGCGCATTACACTAATCCTCGCTAGGTAGAGGTGGAAAGCTTGTTAAATCAGCAGCCTCCTCACCTGCAGGAGCACGTGGCACTGCAACAAGTGACATAACAACAGGCAAATCCAAAGCACTGCATTTCACTTCTCGCTAAAGTGAGATGTTCAGCTGATGCACAAATGCAAAGCCTGTCAACAAAGCATGAGGATGAGAAACAGGCAGGTATTTACTAAGAGGTTGCTAAAGAAAACAGTTTTATACGGAAAGCAATGTTTTCCACTGGTCACAAGTTGGGAAATCTTATCTGGAGAAGCAGTATAGAAACAGAGAGGATGCACTGCTTCCATCCTCATAAGAAATCAAAATGTGAATGGACACTGAGCCCAGTTGTATGCCTATTTATGACAACAGTCCAGCAATTTCATGGCTTGAGGTCATGCAGTTTAGTAACTTACTACAGCTAAGGACACCCTGCCCTTTCCCATCCCCATAAACTCTCAGCTAGCAACCCCCACTGACCTCTCCTCAGCCCCTGAGAATTCAAACGTGGTATGTAGTTAAACAGTCCCTACTTAAAAATGAGGTTATCAATCACCAATGGGATAGAAAACAAAAATACACACAAGGTAAAGAAAAATAAGTAGAATTTCAGATTAAAAATGGCATTCCTTATTTTGGGGATGTATACAATCCCACCTGCTAAATACAAAAGGCTCCTAAACATAAGGGAAGACAATGCCAGCACAAGCTGCAAACAGAGCCAGAGATGCACAGTTATAACCAAGCTCATAGGAAGAAAAGTTGGAATTCAAACCAAAAGGCCTTCAGAACAATTTAACACACACGAGAGCATTTAGCATTACAGTTCCCAGCCCAGGATTAAGTTTCCCTGTTTCACTGCATTAGATTTAATCTCTGTAGCTATGAACTCCAGAGTCAACTTGCAGAGCCACAGCAGCTTCGTTATATAACCACGACACCGACAGCACAGGCTGCGTTGCTGGAGCCTGTTTGCCATCCCTCACCAACACCAAAACCAGCAAAGCTGCTGCTGCTCCTTAAATCACTCTCTTGACTGACGCGTCAGTAATCCAGACGTTCGAGTCTGGATTTGATAAGATGTTTTCTTGCGAGCTGATGTAAAGACTTAAAAGGCCATCAACTGCTGTTCAAGAAGTCCTTAGTATCATCAAGGGAGGGGAGGCAGCTACACAGGAGAACAGCAAAAGGCTTTAAGTGGGAATGTGATTACTGTAGAAAAACTATCTGACAAACAAATACAACCCCAGATTGTTGCTAGGAATGCTTTTAAGCAATTTAAGTGAAAACCGGTACATCTGCTGTCTATTCAAAGGTCACCGAGTGCCTGTTTCGTGATAACACACTCCCAAGAACATCCTTCCATGAACTCTTAACTTCTGATCTCCAGCATCTCACATCCCTTGTCTTAAAGGCAGTGACTCTCTGAGGTCATGGAAATACAGCTCAGCTGCTGTGCAGCAATACATCTGCATGTGGCCATCTTGAACTCTGCTAAACCAGGGGAACGAAAACAAATTAACAAATTGAAGCCCCAAACACAAAGTTAGGTCAAAATTCCCTTTGATTTACCGGCTTAAAGATGTTTCCTTGTATCTACCTACAGCTCTTTAAATACATTCCTCGCATTTTGCTCTAGCTCCAGCCTACCGATCTGTTCACCTGTTTAAAACAAAAAGCCCAAACCTACCTATTTCTAAAGAATTTCTAATACCTTCCAGTCCTGGGATAAATGAGACCTGTTTAGATGCCTCAGCCTTCCTGCCTGTGTTCATGACAGCGGGCTACGTATATAGGACACCGCAAGTGTGTTCAGCAAAGCAAAATGGTGTTTTCAAAACCAGAGACCGTGGCAAAACGAGGCAGCAGAGCCACTGCAGCCCTTGTTCCAAGATGACAGCAGAGAACACAGATGTTGGAGCACGCAGATTCACTCCACGATCATTTTAATTACATGCCTAGCCAACCAAGCACAGGATACAGGCTAAGCGGCATTAAAAAAAATAATAAAAGAAAAAAGGCGGCACACAAGTATTCTGTGAGCATCCTCCGGTGCACTTGATGCTAACGCCGCTCCCGTGCATTAAGTCATCTGTTTTCCAGCAGGCAGGCGGGTTTGGGGAGGCACTGCTGTGCTCCCTGCGGGGCTGGCGGCCTCAGTGCGGACGGCGGGGTGGCGGTGGGCGATGGAAGGCTGTGGTCCAGCCCCGTGTGCTGCCCGGGCAGCTCCAGGACCCGGCGGGGCACCCCCGGGCCGGTCCCGCTGCCGGGGGCACTTCGCGACACGGTGGGGCTCGCTCACAGGCTGAGCGCGATGACCCTGGAGGTCTATCCCAACCTTAGCCATTCCACGATTTCATAATTTCACCTTCTCCCAAAAGAAGAACTTGGCGCTTCCAGCAGCCTGGCGGGGGCGAGGTGGGGGCAACCCATGGCTCCTGCTGGGAGCGACCACCCCAAACCCCGCTGCCGACCTGCCCCAGTCCGGGTGGGGGGGGGGCACAGAGAGGTGGAGGGGGCAGCTCCTGCTGCCAGAACCTCCCGCGACAGCGGGGGACATCGGGGCACCCACTCGAGGAGCCGTCGCGGGGGCCGAGCATCCCCCCCCTTCCTCCTCCCCCTCACCCCCAGCCCAGCCGCCCGGACCCACCTGCTGGTACTCGGCGTCGTGCGGTCGGAAGTCCGCGCCGGTGAGCTCCCAACGCAGGCTGAGGTGCGGCAGGCGGTGCAGGAGGCTCACCCACCAGGGTGGCGAGTAGCTGACCCCTGCCATGACCCCCCTCCCCTCTCCTCACGCCGGCCCGCGGGCCATGAAGCGGCTCCGTCCTCAGCGCCGGCCCCGCATGGCCGGTCCCCACGCCCGGCCCCGCTCCCTCTTTGTTCGCACCGAGGCTCCGCCGCCCGCGCCCGGCGCCGCCCGCCCGCTCCCATTGGCGCTGCTGCTGCTGCCGCCCCGCCCCGGCACGGCACGGCAATGCACGGAGCAGCATGGTCTGGCATGGGCTGGTGTGGCACAGCACAGCCCGGTGTGGCACAGCCCGGTATAGCACAGCCCGGTGTGGTTCGGTGTGGCGCAGCCCAGCTCGGCACAACCAGTCCAGCACGTTATGGTCCAGCATGGTTCAGTTCAGCACAACACGGTCCAGGATGATACAGTATGGCGTGGCATGGTTAAGTATGGCAGCAGTCCGGTATGGCACAGTCCAACCTGGCCCGGCATGGTATGGCCCAGCATGGTTTGGTTTGACATGGTCCAGCATGGTGAGCCCAGCATGGTCCAGCACAGCACGGCATGGTACAGTCCATCCCAGTACCACACAGACCAGCACAAGCCCACAGGAGCACAGGTGGGTGCACTCCCCCCACCACACACTCACAAACACACTCACACGAACACACTGTGTTCCCTGCCAATACCCCAGAGCCTGGGAAATGTTCTGCTGCCATGGGTTTTGTGAGACCCTTCAGTTCGACGGGGTAGGGAAAGACTTCTGAGATCAGGGTCCAAACACTTCTTCAACTCTGTCAGACTCAGTGCTGTGACCATTGCTCAAATCTCTCTTGAAGTATAATTAATCCAACTCAACCCTACTCCAAAAATCCAGAGGCAGCAAATTTCCCCTTCCTGATCTCACAATTCAGAAGCAAAGTGTTATCCAGCACTCCCTGACTGGTGCACACGTGGCAATGAGCACTGCAGCAAAGGGAGCACAGATGAGCGTTTAGGACACTCATCTCTCACTGTGTGTCAGCATGAGGGGGAAGTAACTAAATAATCATTTGGACAGAGTCTCAGAATCTCTCAGGATGTCTCAAAAAATGCCATTTGAAGATGTGGTTTAGTGGTAAACACGGTGGTGGTGCTGCATTGGCAATTGGACTTGGGGATATTAGTGGTCTTTTCCAACCTTAATGCTTCTGTGATTCTGTGAACATGGTACCTGGGCACGGAGCATTGCATAGCAAAGAGGGGCATCCACACCTGCCATCAAAGCACATCCCATCCCTCACAGCAGCAGCTCTCCCTCCAGAGTAACCCTAAAGTGGCTCCAACCACTCAGCACATTCCTGCCCCAGAGGACAGTGCTGTGCCCAGGCCTCGGGCACCAACACCTTCGCTCCAGCTGATGCACTCTGTGCAGTCCCCTTGGTCCCTGGCACCGACTGCCCCAGCCTGGCTTGGCTTTTCCAGAACTCACACAATTAGGAGTAAATAAGCATATTTCTGCTGATGTTCTGAAATGCAGCATCGACTTTAATAGCTTTTGACTAGGAGGGGATTTTCATGTGAGTATTATCAGCATAGCCAAAAAGAAATCTTATCACTCACAAGTAGCATTAAGACACACGTCAGAGGGTTCACAGCCACACGGGAGGTGCGTAAGTACAAGATATACACGGGTACAAGATACAAACTCTCAACTGCCTCCAGCTTTCTCCAAGAAAAGGGTTTATTTTTCTGCAGGAACACAGCTGAACGTCAGCCAGTTTTGTTTTCTTCATTATTATTTTTGGGTTTTTCACAGTTCCAGCAAGGATGAAGAAGGAATTATTTTGAAGGCCAGTGACCTAACATATTTTACCTCCAGTTCTAAACCCCCAAAGACAAGAAGCAGGGAGACCTCGCTGGGGGCGAGAGATCTCTGCGTAAGCCACTTCTGACACAGAGTTTATGCAATTCGGCACTCAAACGCTCCGGGCTGGAATCTGTCCTGCAGATGTTGCTGCTGCCACGGGCCTCTGGAGTGACACAAAACCCCCACCAGGCTGCGAGTCCAAGTACCTTTGTCAGCAAATGATGGACATGGAGTAGAAGCAGATGCAGCAAAACACTCCACACCAAGATCTGGTTTGATGGGGTTGATGCAAATCAAACTGAACAATGTGTTTTGGAATAAATGAGAGAAGGAGCTGGATGCTGTTCCATGGGGATGTGACACCAGCAGGGCAGCCCCAGTTTGAGGCACCATATGGGGCTGGGAGTAAGTGGGAAAGGCAGCAGCTCAGCAGTGCTGGTGTTCATGCTTCTCCCTCAGCCTTTTACTGCAGAGACAACTGGATTAAATTATAGTAGAATGAGGATTTGGGATTACAGAGAAACAGAGGCATCAACAGTTTTCATTTATCCTCTACAATTATTTGTAATGATATGGGATATCCAGTAAAATATATTCAGCAAACTACTAACAAGAGACAAACCACAGGATCCAGCACCAGCCGTTCTTTCCATGGCAAGGCACTTCAGCCTGTTGTACCACATCCCGTAGCAATATTTACAATCCTTGGATGTCTAGCATCTCTCATTCAATCCTATTCAGGTAATTCTCGATTACATGACAACAAGGCAGTTATCAAGGCTCTCATGTTTAGATTATGCAGCCTTTTCCCCTTTCCACACAAATAGGTTCACTGTTTTGCCAAAGCAAAACGAACAAAACAAGACACTGCTGTGACATCCCAGGAACAAAATATAACAGTAAACCACCCTTGCATGGAAAGCTGTTCTACAGTGAACCAAAGCCAACTGCAAATGTCAGCTTGTTCACTGGTAATCCTGCTGAAAAGTAACCCAAAGAGCTGTATTAGCATTCACTAACTTGCTCTGACAGTGGCTTTGCTAAAGAATCACTGGACAAAATGGGCAACTGTGAAATATTCCAAATTAAAGAATACAAAGATTAAACACACTGGTTTAAACCTCCAAAATATGGCAGCCAGTGCTGTTCTCCATCCTCTTGAGACCACCAGGCAGTCTGCAGAAGCGTTCCTAGAAATGTAGCATTTTTCACTTTTCACAAGCTTCTCTCTATCCCAGGCATCCCTAAGGCTGATGTGATACTGGCAACGAGAGCACTTTTCAAATCAGCAATCCGATATCCCTGGCTTATTGTGATTCGCTCTGAAATTAAATAATTCAGCTTTTAATATACTGTAGAGCAAGGAATCTCCCCAACTGTCAGACCTAATACATGCTAAAAAAGGTTTTCGCCAACAACACAGATTTAAAAAAAAAAAGAAAAGCAAGTTTGAATCCCAAGTGCCAGCAGATGGATGAATTACCCTCTTGAGACAGGGACTAAATTACAGACAGTCAGAGGGAGGTCAGTGAGACCACCGTGTCCCTGCACTCAGCTGCCACTGTCAGGCAACACCTCGGACTCCACCGCTCCTTAAACTCTGCCCTTACATCAAGCCGTGCTCCTTCCCGCTGAGCTGGGCTCTGCCTCCATGAAAATTACCCTTCCTCTCCTCCCAGGGCTTCCTCTGTAATTTTCTGCTCAAAGTCAGAGGAAATAACAAAGCCAGGGTTGCTCTCCAGCCTCTCCCAGATACTGCTGTGCCCTCCACTACAGCTCAGTCCCCAGCCTCTGCTCTTCCCAGCAAAGCCACTTTCCCAGGGAACTTCCCAGCTGACTTCTCCTCCCAGCCTGAGGGATTTCCCCTGAGTGGAGGCATCTGCAGGCAGGAACATTTGGGTCTTCATTCCTTTCCTCTGACGTTCTCCCAGGGACTTCTAGGTTTACACAAAGAATAGCCACGACCAGGGCCATCATAAAACACTTTCGGCACCTCAAAGACATCACAAAAAAAGGTTAATTCTCTCATTTCCAGTCCTGAGGAAATATTGTCTCTCTCTCATGTCCTACCAGTCTTTTTAAACTCTGTGAGTTCCAGGGAAATGGGTGGAAGATGTGGAAATCCTATTGCAAAAGCACCTGCCCGCTCCTTTCCCCAGAGAGCCACACACAGAACATTCTATTATTTAGTTAATTGCAAAGAAACAATTACAAAGGAACTTGGCAAACTCCCTCTAATCACAGCAAGACCCATTTGCAGTCCAGTAAGTTCAGCAAATTAGCAAATAAGTGAATATAAAAAGAAAAGAATAACACAGCTCAAATTGCACTTTGTTCATTTGTTTTGTCACTCATAGTTTCTGTTTAATTATTTAAGGTATTTCTTCATGACATTCTGGTACATTTTGTATAATAATGAAGGTTTACTAGCACAGAAACACAGTCTGGGGCTATTAAATATCTGCCGAGCGAGGGAAGAAAACTGCCAATTCTGTGAGTAAATTACAGAGAGCCTGCTCAGGAAAAATTTCCAGGTTAGATAAATAGAAGGTTCTGCCACAATTTGTGTAAGATCCAAACAAGGATTATTGCTAGATAATGGCAATGCTAAGCAGTGTTTGTGCACAGCGTTGTACTACAGGCATTCATGGTCAATCCCATTTATTAAGAGCTATTCTAATTTTCCATGCATATACCTAGAGGCCATTCAAACACAGCCTTTTTTAATAGCAGCACTGGAACCAAGTGGCAGATTTTACAGTATTTCATCCCTGAAGTCATATTACAGCAAAGACTTTCAAGCTCTGTTACACTAGTGAAGCAGAGCTGACGGGCCGAGGAGTGAGATCCAGGTGTGGGGTTGTCTGGCTGATGGAGAGGGGAGTAAGACAGCCCTTGATAATCGACATGAAGTCCCTCCTGGTTCTTCCCAGACCATTTTGAGCATCAAGATTTTTTGACACATCTGTTCACACTACCAACAACAGAAGCCCTGAAGGGGCTCATGAGGTACATGGCACACAGTGTTTGTGAGGAGTGTTGGCAAAATCCTCCCAAACAGAAGAGGAGTTGTTACAGTCTGAGCAACACCTCCAGAGGGGAAGTTTGTCTGTACACAGCTCTGGTGAGGAGAACAACACAAACAACAAAAACACCATCCTGGAGACCAGCAGGACTCCAGATACTGTCAGATTTGAAGAAGGTGACTGGAAGAGCTGGGCTGTGGGAGGGGCAAGGGGAGCATGGTGCAAGCTTTTCCATTCATGCCTCATGAACTACCTACAGTGTTTTGGATTTAAAACTGAAATTTGTCCTAAAACATCCAGAGAATATCTCTGTAGAGCAAAGAGGGAAGTATAAAAAAAGTGGAAGTTAGTTAATATATTCATAAACCAGATTATTTCATCTTGTCCTCTTACAGCCCTCCTAGTCCTACAAGGACTCTGCTTGGCAGGAAGATGAGTGCAGGATTCCCATGTCTGGACAGCAGCTCACAGGAACTTCTATGTCCATAGAGCAGCAGAAGACTTCTTTTTCCTGGGAGTCCCTAAGGGCTTTCTCAAGGGACCTGGAAAGGATTGCAGGTGTCTCAGCTCCTTCCAGGGCTTCCTAAACAGCAACAATAACCGAGGTGAGGGGTTACACTGTCAGCAAACTGGAGTTGAACTCTACACTCCTGCTCTCCCCACAGCTTCTGTCAGACCAGTTTACCCGAGTCCTGACCCTCCCTACAGCACGACCAAACCCTGGCACAGCAAGAACTCCGTGACCCTGGTGAGTTCCACCACTGATTATCCCTACAAAACACCTGAAGGCAAGACTGAAAGCAAAACCCCATCACCTCTTTCAGTTCCAGCAGGCTTTGGTCAGGAGCAGTGGTCACTCCTGAGGGGACAACCTTAAACCTGCACTATAGAAGAGATTTCATATCCTATGTGTTTCAGAGATATCTTGTTACTATCAGCTCAGGAAAAGAGTCAGGGATAAAAGGTCAACCCCGGGGCAAAGTAAAAGCAGGAGCAGCCAGGAGAAGCCAGAGGGGCAATGCAAATACAGTAACAGCAGCACAAACACATCATCAGCTCATGAAAAAACTTTATTTCAAAATTAAACAATTAGGAGAAAATACATTGCAACTGTTTTTACTTTTCAGAGATCCCAAAATAAATTGCATAAAAGACACAGTTCTAAATATTAAAAAGATCACAACAATTAATGGTGTTCTCATATGCCAAGATTAATCCTCTTCCATTTTGACTACATTGAAAGTTGTCTGTGCAGGGATTATTTTTATAGTTATGCAGAAAACCACAGTTTTCATGTCTTGATGCCTCAGTAAAGATTTACAGGCAAAGGCACTTAAGGGCAAAAAGATCAAGAGAGATAACACCCCCTTCAAGGCCAATCTCTGTACTCACACACAATCTCTAACTAAACACTGCAAAGGGTTTTGAGTTGGAAACATTATTCCATATCAGCAGAACAGAAGGTGTGCTTTTAGCTTACGTAGAACAGTGGAATTTCATTTTAATTCAAGACCTGGACGCCCCCACAAGGTTTCCAGGGCTTTCCACAGAAAACTTGTTATTCAGAAGCAACATGTTTGTATTGGGTTCGTCTTGATAGGTTTGAGCCACACTGATTTTTACTGTCCTCAGCTCCCTATTGAAGAAAAAAGTCCTTTATTCAAAAATTAACTTTTTCTTCCACCATTGTTCCACACAGGTGCTGGCATTCAGATAACCATAGAATGAAACCTTGTGTCCACCACTATTCCCTTTAGCACATTCCATTACAGTGTAATAACAGAACAGTATCAAAGGTTGCTGATACTGTGGAGGTTTCTCTTCCTACTGTACTACACCAAGCTTTTGATGTGCAATGAGCATACAGTTATCTTCCAAATTAAAATATTAGTTTGAAGCCCATCTCAAGCAAAGTATCAGATTTTTGATGTCTAGAAACTCTAGACACATCTTCATTCATTCCAGAAAATGCTTATTTCCCCCTGATTTCTGTGCCTTTGGGTCATCCCCAGATACTATTTCCCCTTTTTCCCAGAACTTGTCCACTGACAGCTCTGCTGGTGGTCACAGGCTCAGGTAAAACACAAGTCTTCCTGCTCTGTATCAACTTCCTAATACTTTCATACTGGTCATTAAAACAAAGTAAAAGAATGCAGTATTTCCCTATAGGATAACAGCCAGGTAGGTATTTGATACCAGTCTTGGTCCTGACACACTACACACTCTTCCCTTAATGTGTCAGTGCTCAGCTCTAGTTACTCTCTCTGGAGAGATCCATGACAGAGTCACAGTTACAGACCTGAAATATTATACACAAGCAATTGAGTACAGACCTGCTTCCATTTAGCAAAATGACCCTTCTCCTTAACATAACTTCCAAAAAGAGGGAAACAGATCTCATCTTCCACCAAGAGGATTCTATGCCTTTTATGTATTTTTTTTACCCTTTCTGCAGATGACAGTCATGTGACCAAAGTACAGCCAGGAAGAATTTACCCATTGGGAGTGCAAATGACATTCTTCAGGCTGCTTTGGGTATGGAGAGCTCCCAAAACTCTCTTTGGAAAGAGCACAGGCAAGCATTTCCACCGATGAGATTAAATGAAATCAGCTGCATTGTGCTGCAGCCATCCAGTTTCCTCTTTGGCTGCAAGTACTGGCACAAACTCTGATAAGCCTCAGATAGTGCTTCATTGAAATCACAGAACTGAGACAGCCCTGACTTATTGGTATTCTGCAAAACAGTGGTGACTGATTTTTAATTTAAAAAAGAAAAGGTGATAAAAATCTTAAATATAAGATGGTGCTTTCTGTTTACAGGAGACTTTATTACTCTTTGATGACAAAGAAACCATTAGGGTTTCCAGAAAACCCTCACTGTGTGCATGTAAAATTAAATTCTCCTTTCAATAAATATCCTGATTAAAACAGCCTGCACATATTTCAATGCTTTTGAAGGATGTTTGTATGACAGTAGGAATCCTCCAGTCAAAAAGCACAGTCTGCACAGAAGATCTGGAAAGACCCCTCTGATTATATTCTCCACAGCCCCTTAGGTCTTTGGTCTTGCCATGGACAACACTATTGTCAGTGCTATTTCTGGATGCAGTCTTAATCTCTGTTATAATCCCACCTACCACTTCTGTTCCCAGACCAAACTGCATGGATTAGGTGTTGCCTATTATGCTCATCCTAATCCACAGGGTAGGCAGTGCCCAGGCTTCACAGCACCAGCCTGGGAGCTTTACCTGAGGACAGAAGATGGATGGATGAGTGGCCCCTCTCCCAGATTTTGACTGGGCTTACTGGTGTGCACGGGCAAAGGTAGGACTGAGAGAAGGTACCAAACAACTGCAAAGCAACATCAAACTTAAAACCTTAGTGCTCTTCCCTCAGTGCGTGAGCGGTGCAGTCAGGTGAACACTTCAGACAGTCCTATGTCCTACATCAGGTGTCTTCACATCCTGGAGATGCCCCTGTATAATGCACTCAAATTTGTGATCTCTAAGCAGAAGAAGCAGTCACAAGGGTATCCTTCACAGAACACTCCTGCTATTACACACCTGCCCTGACAACTGCAAAACTCTGATTATGTGATCAGACATTTCAAACACAAAACAGTACTATACATATCATTACAAGCACATGCGGCAAAAGCAATAAATAAGAAAACCCAGCTGATACAGTAGGCCTAGAAGGGCCCTTTGACAAAGGGATGGCTTACAAGGTCTGCACACACTGTAAATGTTCAGTACAAAAATAAACAAAAAAGATACAAAATATGACACAGTAAAATTTTTAAATAGGGAGGCCCAGGTAACAAATACCAGCTGTATCCCTCCACACACAGAGGCTCAAAATTGGAGTCATGTCATTAACATCTTTCTGATTACACAAATTATATTTTAGTCAACCTGAAACAAAACCTGGTTTGACATGAAATACCTCATGGCTTTATTGTGTTCATTTAAATTTGGTAACTGAATTTATAATCCTCATTGCAAAACAAAACATTCAAGTGTTTTGGTTGAGTTTTCAAATCCAAACTCTTTGTGTACCAGGAGGGGAACGTTAACAGTCAGTGGCTTTTAGCCAAAAAGTCTGCAGAGATGACATATCAAAGAATGGCTGAGGTAATCCCAACTTTGCAACGGGCTGATACTCCCCCTTTTTTCATCTTTGACATGCCTGATCTTCGTACAAACGGTTTTGTTGGTGAATCAGGTAACCCAAGACCACCAGAGTCTGTTACCAAAACTTAAAAGTGAGTGTAGCTCTTCTTCATCTGCAACAGAGGAGACACAATAACAACCTCATCCGAGTCGTCTGAGTGAGCTTCATCCCCAGGCAGGGCAGGGGCAGGAGCGGGACGTGATGGCCCCTCAGAGGACCTGGCTGAAACGATTCCAGAGCAAACAAGATCATCAATAAACAACACTGACAAAAACAAGCCCTTGTGGGAACTGTGGTATTCTCTGAGCCGTTAAGTTTCCAGAATGAGCCACAGGTATGGGTAAGCCTGATCTGTTTCTGCACAGAGCTATTCCTGTTCCCTTTAATGAACTAGTCGTGCATGGCACGTGTTGAGCTGACAAACTGACCACACCTGACTTGTCTTATTGCCCTTAAATCTTTGCAAGTGGTTACACACCATCAAGTAAAGCAATTTGATACCAAAGCCAGTGCAGGCCATAAAAACAAATATTTATGACATGGCCAGAAAAGGAAAAACTGACCCACGATTAAGCAAAGCAGAAAGGTCACAATGAGAACTTGAGTCAGATATAGATGGAGCAAGGGGAAAGAGAAAAAAAGATAGAAGCCCTCAGCTACTGTCTTTCATCCTTATAGCTGTAAAACACCAAAAACAATGTTCATCAGCTGCCCTACTGTAATGACAAAAAAAATATAGTGGCTATACCATGGGGTTTGTTTTTCTTTCTTTTTTAAATTTTGCTTCTTTGACTTTTTCCTGGATGTGTGTTTCTCTGTCTCTCATCCATTCCAACATTTGAAGGAATGTTCAGGACATCAACAGCTAGAGCTCTAATGATTCCAGTAAACACTGGAAAATCAGAGGGATAAAATGAACACATACAAAGTCCCTAACACCTGAAGAGCAGAGCCAGCAGCTTATATCCCCTCTGCAAGAGATCTATGAACTAAATGATGACTGCTATTAATACCTTCCAGCACAATATCCTCCCCTCAGCTATTAATACCTCCTAGCACAATATTCTCCCCTCAGCTCCACTTATTTTTCAGTTTCAAATATAAATTCTCTGAAAAGACTCTCACAGAGAAGAAAACTCATCAAGGGAACCTGTGGTAGAGGAGGACAGGCAAGAAGTCATACCCTGAGATTTTGATCTGAACTACAGGACACACAGGGAACAGAACCTGGGAGGAACAGACATGCCATGGGTCTCATAGTGAAATATGAGGCTCCTGATGTAGGAAAAAATCTCCTGGTATGGAAGAACAGGCATAAACAGAAACTGGAATGTGGAATAAAGAAAGGGGACCACAAGTGACCCAGAAACAGAAAAAGAGTGACAGACAGAGAGCCTGTGAATGGCAAGGAGGAATGCAGGGAGGCCATGACACTGACTTCAGCCTACAGAAGCAAAGGAACATATGACTTTCTAGTTAGCTGAAATTCTTCTCTGCATCAGTCACCAAATGATGTCAGTTTTTCAGGAAGATTTATTAGACAGTAGCTCTGGTGATACAGAGGAGCAAAAGGAACTTTCAGAAGCAGACATGGTAACTAGAGAAAGCAAGTCCAACAATAAACATATTACACATGAAATAGCTTAGTACTATCCAAACCACTCTTGATTATATCCTGCCCTTGATGTCTGAGATTCTTGTCTTCATCTTCAGTTTAATATACTTCAGAGACAACTTTGTGTTTGTGAAGGGTAAGCCCTGATTTGAATTAAGGATTGTATGTAAATTCATTATAATTTCCAAAAAGCCCCAAAAGAAGTTAACAGCTGTAGCCAGAGTGGCCAGTAACGTGCAGAGAGAAATGCTGCCCTTGCCTGAGATTGCTGTGCATGCACAGAACATCTTCTTCCTTCCCGTCACTCCCCTGACAGAATGAAACAAAACACCAAGTTTTGCAGACTGAATAGTTAATATCTGTTCCATTTCATGGGAAACAGCAGACATGGCTTTATAAAATCTCTAAGTATTGTTCACATTCTGAAGACAAACAAAGCAGCACTCAGTGCTAGGCTACATTTTTAATTTTTTTTTTATTTTAAATACAGGACATTTAACCTGATGCAAACAATGAATTAAAAGTCTGCAATGCTAGACCAGGATTATATACATTTACTCCACCAGATACATAAGATTTTTTAACACACATTTTCATCTGCCCCATTCCTCTCAAAATAATGCCAAAAGGGAAGTGAAATGACTTATTGAAATGTACACATTGGCTGAAAGCTTAAGATCACTGTAAGACCTAGGGGTCACAAAATGCAAATTTGGACTTGGGACAAATGAAGCAAGAGTCTGTTCAGCTGCACGATTGAAAGCTAAAAGAATCTGATTGCTTTAAATCACTCAGCTGCTCAACAAGCTCCTTGTCTCATGTAGTTTCCAAGCAGCAGGATGACCACTGAAAACCCAATTCACCAAAACCCAATTTTGTTACTGGGTTTTTACATGAGCTCAGTCACGAGCTCAGAATGGCAGAGGGGGACTTTTAGTTAACTATAGTTTAAGCTACATAAATTTACATGGCAAACAACCAGAGAGATCACCAAGGGGTCATATTTCTTCAGAAAGGTGGCATTTACACCAGAATGTTCTCCTTCCTTGAGGTGGTTTTTCCTAATTTGTCTTTCAGGACAGTTTGGTTAAACACTCCTGTGCACCAGGATATAATAATTCAAAAAGCTTAGTGCAAGACAGTCTGTTGGGCAGTTGTGCACTTACAGAAGCACATATCCACATTTCTCCACAAGTCACCTGGACACCTTCTATCCTCATCCCACATTTTGAAAACGTCTTCCATAATCCTAAAATCAGCAAAAACATAACCTGATTTGCTCCCAATCTCTCCTTTTTGATATTTACTAAAGGACTGCAAGGAAGAAAGTTTGAAAGCTTATGATTTCCCCTCCATCTCTTCAATTCTAAAACTTCTTTACTCATCAATTTGTCATCAAAATCTGCAATAAAACTTTGGAGACTTCATAGCCAGATGGTGACTGTGCTCTGTTGTATTCATTGCTAGATAAGCTTCATTTTATACCCTATTTTGGGTCTTAGAAGTATATTTAAATGATTCTTTCTCTCTGGGTAGAATTTCCCAACTGATTTACTCTAGGTTTACACAGAGCATGCCAATAATGACTACTGCAGTAAAGTTCAGGCAAAACAGGGTGCTGCAGAACTTTTTTTTCTTGGATACTGTCACTAAATATAATTAAAATCACTCAAAACAAACATCTTCAGAAGTATTACCTATTCCTGTGTGCCTCTAAAAATGGAACACAGTGAAGTTTCTTAAACACATTTTCTTTCCCTGAGGTGTGACCTCTGTTTTCACAACCCCTGCAAATCTGCCTTATTCCCCATCTCCTATCTTAGAGAAACAGCCTTAGCTGCTTAAAGCATTCTCTGTTTCTGAGCAAGTCTGCAGGGACTGTCAGCTTTCCACTGACAAAAAGAAAACCAAGTCAATGTTTCTCAGGTCACACTCAAAGTTGCTCTTTCTTCCCCCCAGCTGGTCCATTAAAGCCTAAAATATCCCACTCTGGATAGAACCAACCTTTTTCAGTTTGTTTTTAACTCCTGTGAAGCTGCATGTCTGAAGCTGCCTTATCTGCAGCATTGTTTTGCCTTTCCCACTCAGGACTTCTAACATCCTCCTGAAAGCCTCTCTGGCTTTAACTCCCTCTTCTCACAAACAGCTATAAAGAATTCAAGAAGAAAACCAAATGGCATAAGAGCCATAAAAAAAGGCAGATTTTCTCAGTTTGCATTACAGTAGTACTAGTTGGCAAGGTTATCCAGGACTTCATTTTTCCCCTCACTGCAGCAACTGAAGACTGCTGAAAAAAAAACATGACTGAATACACATGGCTGCCTAGGATGGTTCTTTTTACCAGATGTCTGTCTGCTGCAGAAACCAAGTCAGGATGGTGAAAATGTTCCTAGCTTGTCTATGGCTAAGGGCCCAAAAATGCAGTGGAAAGTACCACACTACAGCTACAGGGCTGGGAGGGCTGAAGAGGAACTAGAGAGGCAATACAGGGGAACACCATGTTCCTCAAATAATTACCACTTACACCAGAGAGACCTTCCAAACCACAGTGGTGACAAAAACACAAAGCACTGTGAGGAAGCTGGTGCTGATACTGTCAGAGCTTTTATTTTTTATGTAAGGAACTGCACGTGCCAGCATAGGCAACGTGGCATTAAGCCCCACACACAGAGTACAACTGTGCATTTGCACATGTGTGTGCACATGCACATGTTCTCCATAAAACTGTATGTGCACCCACTCAAAACACATATACTTTTGAACACAGGGAAAGGAGATTACCAGGAGGAGATGACATGAGGCCTGAAGGAGGTCTCTGGAGTGCTGCTGAGAATGGTTTCTTCTCTGTACTATAAACTGCAGAATCCGCTTTCTCACTCCGTGCACTGGACACAGAAGACCTGCAAAGGGACACTCACAGCATGAGGCACAGCACAGTGTTTGTAGTTTGCCTTCAGAGGGTGTGCTGGAAAGGTTCTGGTGGTGCTCGTCTCCAAGGGGCAAAAGCTTAGCACCTGGGGAAGTGAGCTCAAGACACTAAAGTGGGGTGACAGGTACGTAACTCTCCCTGTAACCATGGCAGCTGACATAAAAACTTTCTGAGTAGTAAATCCTGGAGAGAAAGAAAGCATTTTTCAAGACAGAGTCCCCATAAACCTAAGCAGTAAGTAAATCACTGCACTCTGCCTGAGATAAGTCTCAAAAGTATTCTAGCTCTGCCCTGTTTTTTCTCCACACAACCTTTTACTTCGACATTCCAGGGCTTCAGATTCATATATTAAGCAAGTGTACTAGCAATATGTTTGATAGCAACAATTTCCCAAAGAGTAATTATTTTACTTTTTTTTACTCATTGCTATGGAAGAGAACATGCAGCAGGATATGGAAAGACTCCTGTTATCACAAAATTCCTTTCAGGTGCATACCCTTTGAATTTCCTCAGGAGCAATCCCTCCCGATCTTGTTCTTTTCTGCCAAGGAACCTACACTATAATTCTTAGTAAGAAATACTCCTCTCTTGTAATAAAACCAGTTTTGCTACTGCACGTTGTAGAAATATCTATTCCTCACTTACCTCTCCTCAAGCAGAACTGTCCGTGCTAAGTGAGCCCTGAAAATGGACTGAATGAATGTCACAATCTCCTCTCCCCCCTTGCAATCAGAAGACAAGCTCCAGGAGTCTGACACGCAGGAGTTCTGCAAAGCAATCACATTAAAGACAACTGACCTTTTACAGATTGCATAGGAGCTTGACAGAACCTTTCACAAACTGATTGTGAAAGTGGCAGTAGAGCAAACATCTTCTGGTCTGCAGTCTTTAGGGTTCTGTAAGACTAAATCAGCAGGAAATGCAAATCTGATCATCATGCAAGCTTTGAAGCATCAGCATTCAATTAATGAAAGAGCAGACACCTGCAAGGAAAGCTCATTTATTTTGCAGGAAGGAAATCTTTTGAAGATGAAGGAGGTAAGGCAATCTTCATAATGGATCTATCTTCTGTGTGTATCAAGCAGAGTATTCAGTCCAACTACACTGGGACAGTATGCTGAAATAAAGGAGCATGTAAAGTGCAACCAGAAGGACAACCTGAATGGAGAATTACAAATTACCTTTGGCCTCCTAAAGGTCCAAAGGATGTTTATATCACTTAGCAAATCATTTACAGAAAGTGAATGTTCAATTGGTAAGGAAATTTCATTTTCAGAACCAAGTAATCTGGAGTGAGCTGGACATGAGAGAGGATACAAAGCCTTTAGTTGAACTTGGTACATCAAGACTCCTTTACTTTTCAATCCAATCAAAGATGTTTTCCAGATTCTTATTTCTGAACTTTAGTGAAAAGTTTATTACTACAATGATTCAGTAGTGAACACTTGTGAGCCAGTAGAGTTTTCAAGAGCACTCTGAATTAAAGAGTTAAATGATGCTGATGGAAGAACCAGAAAAAAAAGAGGCCCAGTTACAGCCCACAACACTGAGAATTTATATCTTTACTTCTGAGAAAAAGCAAGAACTACAGAAGGTGGAAAGGGAACCCAGGAATGAGCTCAGTATCTTTCTAGAATTACAATGGTGTTGCCAATCAGCACATTAAAACATCACCAGGTGACTCAGAGAATTAAGCCTGGAACTACAGTCCTTTACACTGCAAACTAAACATAATGGGATGCCGGGATACCCACTTGCCCCACAATTACCTTGTTGTGAGATTTTGCTTCATGTATCCAGTTATTCAGTAACAGTTTCTGTCGAGCTAAATGTCCTCTGAAAGCTGACTGCAGCACAACAACTGCCTAGCAGGGAGAGAAGTAAGCAGAGGTTAGCTCCTTTGAGAGTTAAGCCCCAGACACACCCCCCTGGGGTCACCTCCAGGGTTTAAATCCCACCTGGGAGGTGCTCACCATTGGTCCTATCAAAGGCAGGTAAGTTCTAGCTGCAAACACCAGCCTGTATTACACCAATGCAGCAACATGCTCCCATTTCCATATTGGATCCTGACTACCCAGTGGGCTCTGGGGTGTTCTGTACAATCAAAAACCAAGCCAGGCCTGACAGACCATTGTGGTGATAACACTGAACGTCTTTCCCCTCCACTCAGACACTTCACTGGGCTGCAATCAACAAAAAGCACTTAGATGTAAAGCAGCATGTTTGTGTCACATGGTTAGAATTAGTTCTAATTTCTGAAAGAGGAATTTTTAATGTTCTGAAAAAAAACAAATGTAAGATGCCACATTGTGCTATATGAAAAAAACCCAATTTAATCAAAACCTTTCTGCAAAACATTTATTACAAAGTGACTTTGTTTGAACAACTTGTCAAATTCTTCATAATACTCTGAGACACTTCTGTTTAGTAAAAGCTTCAGATTTTACTACTTCAAATCTTTCTGAAGACTCGTCATGGTTAAAATTAAAGCATTATTAGAACTATCTAATTTGGAAAAACTTTCCCGTCTGTTGGTATCAGATTTTGTTCAGAATTTTCAGAAGCACATTCCTCTTGCAGAAGGTACCAAGTATGGAAAATCTGAGACCAAAGGGGGAACACTTTGACAAGATACATGAAACAAACCCAACATGTCAGAAGGAAGATAATAAGCCAGCCTGAAGAACAAACATCATTGTGCTAAAACATCTTTGAAGTTATTTGTTCGCATTTTGATCCAAATTAAATCTGTTGTACTGTTTTGTTGGGTGTAAACACACTCACCTCATCCAGAGTAATTTCTTCTTTCTGAAATGAAAAACACCTATGTTAATGGAACAAATATCTAAGTTTCATGTATTAAAGATTTTCCAAATATTCCTCAACAATTAAAATATTCAGAAAACACCTGTCCCACGCCCCAAAAAATCTCCATGTCCTCACTGTTCCCTGTTAGAAGAATCTCACCTTGGTTTTGTACATTTTCCAGTGTCTCTGGATGATTTTGGCTGCTGCTTCTTCCCTGTGATCTTCTTTGCCTTTATCTATGCAGACTGGTGAAGACTGCAAAGGAGAACCTCTAAGTTAGTAAAGACACAAAGCTATGAGGGAAACAGGTTACTAATGACTCAGGAAAACCAGCACCAGAGCTCATCCTGCCTGCAGGGCAGAAGGAAGTTCAAGAGGAAACTCTTAGTTCTGAACGATGCTTGTGTTCACACTCCTCATCCAGATGAGTGTCACACATTCCTGCTCCCCTTTTAGCCCTTAGCAGAGCATGGGAATGGGAGAGTTTTCATTCACACATACTCCTATTTCAATATGCATTGCTAAGACACTGCTAACTCACTGCCTTGTTGATCAGAAATGCTTTGCATGTTAAGAACAGACTGAGAACAAATGTCAGGTCACCTAATTCCGCTGTTTTTCTCCAGGAAAGACAAGCATTAATAAACCAAGGAGTTCTCTAATGGCTCATCCTGGTAACAGTGGCCCCATAATCATCTGTTTAAACTTACTGATTAGTTGGCCATTGTGTGACACCAGCAAACAGAGGGTTTTGTGTCAACTGGCAGAACTCTGCTCATCTATCTTGAAGAAATTAATTAGAGGACAAAGAAAGAAACCAAGAACAAAACAAGGTTTTGTTTCAGTTATTTCTTCTGAGGTGTGGTTGCATATGCCACCTCTCACCACTTGATCCTCTTGAGCCCTAATTATCCCACACTAATTGTCATACCTCACTTGCCAAACAAAAGTTAGCTGGAAGTTTAAAAGACTAATTTAATTTGTTGGTGTAAATTTTAAAGTAGAGGAACAAGAGATTTTACAGACTCTGAGAAAACCTGATTCCATGAAAAGGATTTATTTATAACCTAAAAACGCTGAGTTACAGGCTTAAGTTTAGCAAATGGATCATGTCATATTAAAAATGACAACCTACTATTAAAATGAAAAATTGGTAGGAACTTAGTGATAATTACAAATAATGGGAACATTTCAATAAATGGATGGTTACTGGCCAAGAATATATATAGTCTGCAGAGGGAAAAAGGAGCTGTTTGTTGGCTGTTTTTAAAGGCTCAAGTTATTTGGTATTCAAAACATTCTCTAGCATCCATCAGCCTATAACACACAAAAAAAAGAATCTAAAGAACTGCACAGTATATCAAAACCAAGAACCCTCTTAAGCAAGTGGACATTTCTACTCATACTTTTTACTACATGTATTTCAGGGTCTATTTATTTTGAAGTGTGATCAAAATCCCCAGTAATGATTTTCCACTGGTGTTTACTGAAATGAGCTTAACATGACCACACTGCCTCTGAGAGCTGCTCTGCCAGTGCCCCTCCATCTCTGCTGCTCAGCTACCACACTTGGCAGGAGGACAGAACACTGCAAACATATCAAGTTCAGCCACATTTCACAAACCCCCCAACTGATTACAGAGCCACATTTCAGAGTGTCCAGGATTAAGAGATGCACAAAGATATTTACTGGATATTGGAAAATCCAGAAAGGATCACATAATGTGCTGAGTTGGAAGGGACCCACAAGGAGCAGCAAGTCCAGCTCTTAGCCCTGCATAGAATCATCCCCAGGGGTCACAGCATGAGGAGGTTGTGAATACCTCAACTCTAGAAAAACTTCAGTTGAAAGGGGTTTATTTTATTATATTGTAAGATCTTCCTTCATTTTTCACTCAAATGTGGTGTCCTATCAGCAGGAAAATTAAACCCCTCTCATTTACATGCTGTACATGCTGTAAACCTTCCCCTGAAAAAGAACCTCACTTTCATGCAAACAAAAAAGCAAATGAGTATTTTCTGACTGGACAGAACTTGTACCTGAAGTGACCACCTCGGCAGCATAAAAATTATTGAAAAGGGTTTTTTGTCTTTTGCCAGTCTGTCTGTGTCTCTATCCTTTATCTAACTGCCAACACCTACAGGACCTCCCTCCTCCTACAAAATTGGACCGGAATTAGCTAATCGGTTCAGATGTTGTAAGAAGACATAAGCAAAGTCACAAATGTCTTTTTTATTAAAAAAAAAAAAAAAAAGGGTAAGCTTTTGGCAACATTCCACTGAGCAGGAAAAAAACAATTGTGAGGCTGAGAGTCGCTAAGTGAAAAGCTTCAAAAAACACCCAAGTTCCAGTGGTAATTACTGAAACAATTCATCAACAAAAGCTGGGAATTAGTCATCATTCAGAATCTCTGAGATTTAATGCCTCTCAGAAAGGACACAACTAGCAGGTATTTAGACTATCTGCTCAGTTTGAGATATATTACTTGGATGCAAAGAAAAAAAAAAAAGCAACCCACAAAAAAGCAGTGTCTGTACCTTATGAAGACTTTCCATTGTATCTTCTGCCATTTGCCTTCTCTCTTCCTCCAGTTTTGACTCCAGTTTCCCCACTTTCTGGGTCAGGTTCTGGATTTCCTCACTATGGTTGGAAAACCAAAGATATTTATAGCTAGAAGTTTTCTGATGTTCCTGCCTTGAAAATATTCCATCTATTTGATAACATTTGATTGCTTTGGTTTTTTTAAGGCCAAAGTTGGCAACTTCTCAAGATAACACCACCTATTCTCATAGTAACAGACATGTAACATCAAGTTGTGACAGAACAGCCTTCAGCTAAAATTAAGAAGTCCCAAGGTTACAATGGTACCCTTGATACTATTAATAATGTATCTAAATCTGCTACAGTTTCATATCTGTCAGTCAAAGCCCTTTCTTACCAGACAATTATGAAGTCACTTTTTTCCTGACACCCCTGCACAGGATTATTACTCACAGTTGTACAGAATACCTGGAGCAACTGGAATGACACATTGGCAGTGGTCTAGAAACACAAGCTAAGGGAAAGATACCACATTTTTTTCTTAAGAGAAAAAATGTCTGAGCCCAACTGGACATCTTTTTCCATTTATCTTAATTTTTATTATAATTTAATTCTTATTTTTACTATTTTGTCTCCCACTTCCTCTAAAACCACTCTATAGAATTCTTCCAGTAGTAACTTACTTGTCCCTCCAGACCAGTTCTGCTTAGAAGAATGGATTTTTGAGCCACTTCAAAAGAGAATTATACTTTAACAGATTTTTGGTTCTGAAAGGATCTACTAATGCAAAGTGTGATACCTTAAGGTCTGTTCTTCATTACTCTTCTCTTCCATCTTACTCTGGCACTTCTGCAGCTCCAGCTCCACTTCAGCCTTAGCCTGCAGTAACTGCTTGATATCTAATCTTCAAAGGAATAAGGAAATCTAAGTAATACTTCAGACATTCATTCTTCCACAAAGGAGTTATTTTTTGTTTAAACTGCTAAATAAAATGGGTTTTCTCAAATTTGTAAAGTAACTGTTTCATTTTCCCTTTTAAGCAAAACAAAACCACAAGCACACATTGTTCAGAAGCAAAAGGCCTCTTCACAGGCTCTCCCCGTGCATCTTTGTTCAGAAGCGACACAGGTGTGGCAGATCAGGACAAATCATGTTGAAAGAAACCCACAAATTTTTACAGCACAACACTTGCAAGAAGTGCTGTATAAAGAGATATAGAACCCTTCAAAAGGTTTTCAGTGTGGCTGACAGAAAAATAAGTCTTGAAAAATGTGTTAGAAACAAGCAGAAATTCTCATTTTCCATTCTCTGACCTTTTTTCTGCAATGTAATTTTACAAAGCAAGTAGGATTAGAAGAAGCATTTGAAATAAGAGCTGAAGGGACCCTCAAAATTAATTTTCTTGCTGAAAACATGAGGTACTACATAATTTCATAGCATGATCAGAAATAATGAAATAATTCACAGCTACAGAAGAACAACATCTCAGACAAGAGCCACACTTACTCTTTACTGAGCAGGAGACTTTGAAGTGCCTTCCTGTCACTCTTCAGTTTCTTCACTTGCCTTTGGAGGCGCTGACATTCCTCACCATGGTCTGTGTGTTGGGAGGCTGAAGGGTCCAGGTCCACAGAGGGGGAGGATGACACAGCAGGTAACTGGGATGAATCGCTGTCTGCTGGTGACACCCTGGTGCTCTCCAAGGCACAAACTTTCTAAGCAGGATATTTTACATGGAAAATACAGAAGAAAAAAAAGGGGAAAGTTAAATTTACCATTAAACTGTTTAAGGTGGGCCACGAGAAAAGATCAAATAAAGTTAATTCTACAACATGCTTCTATATATGACAAGTATGATCAAAGAAAACAGGGAGGAAGGGTACATGCTACAGACATCAGTTTATATGTATGAGGCAGAATGTACACAAAAAGGATGACACGCCAAGAGAAGAAGCCAGTGGTTCTACATTTTCTGCTCCAAAGAAGGCAAGAAGGCCACACAACTATGATCACTTACTTTTTCTAGTTCTGAAATCCTCCTCACCAGCCTCTGTCTGCTCCACTCACTATAATCTAAATACAATAACAAAGCATTAAACAAGGAGCTACATCAGTGTGCCAACATTGTTCTTGCTTTTTGACACTTCAGTTCATATAAAAAGACCATCTGAAGACTTCTGAATGACAACTTTAAATATGTTCCAATGAAAAAATGAGAATGAGCTTAAAATATCTGTCTTCAAAACCAATTAGCTCAGAAATCAATATAAGCATTACCATTCTTCAGTTTTCAACAACTGAAAACAGTTTTTCAGTGAAATGCTAAACCCTCTACTGATTCCAGCTCAGAATCCTCAGGAATAAGAACAGAGAAAATGCAGGTGTGACTGGAGCAGTACATCCAGAAGCCAGGGGGAGACAACCTCTGAGAAAGTCCACATTGCAACCTTTGCCACTCCCAAATCTTCACTTCTGTAATAGCTCCCTTATTTCTACCATTGTAGGGTCCTGGTCTCAAGCACCTTTCAGATGTACCTAAATCCCTTGCCCCATGTTCACCAGTTTCTCAGCACATACTTTTAGTTTTACTGGAAGGAGGAGAACTGCTCAGTACATAATCCAGATCTTCCTTCAGCCTCCGATTCTCAGTCTGCAATTCCTTGATGTTCCTGGACAACCTCAGGACAGCAGCATTCAGGGCCTTTAGTCTTTTTTGGGTATCTCTGCCCTCTGCACTTGGAAAAGGGGTCAAAACCAGTTAACTTAAAAGCAGAGAACAAAGAAGCAGCATTAAAAAGAGTGGAGCAGTCTCACTACTCAAGTCAGCTGGCTAAGTTAACTGTCTCAGCACCCCCAGTAGATTTCTCAACATTTATCTGGGGAGTCACCCATTCTTCTAGGAAAAAAACATGCAAAAACCACCTTGCTCAACACTCTGACAATTGTTTTAATTTGCATCACATGAAAAAGATACTTTGAAAAGTCATTTATTACTTTCACTTGCTCCCCCACTGTGTTTCATTAACACACAAACAAGGCTGTTTGTACAACTGTTACTTATTTTGGTTTATATTTGTTTGGTTAACCAATTTTATAATGCTTTACCAGCACCCAGAACCTAATTTATAAACCACTTATTTTCAGCCAACTGTGAGAGTCCTCCAAAAAATTGTTCAGCACAGAGACGTGAGTGCCCTAAATTGCTGTTGTTTACCTAACAAACGAGAGGAGCGCTACTGACACATGGAGTAGCTCTCTAACAAATCCAGCACACAAGTGCATTTTCAGATAGCTGGGAATGCTGCTTTAATGTAAAAGAAACTACCCCTGTGTCTGTAAACACCAGAGAAATTTCTTCATTTAAGGTATATTTCAATCAGTGAGAAATTTGAAACAGATTTGAAGAATACAGTTAATAAGGAAACAAAAAGCATCAGAAAAGAGAAAGACAAAAAGGAAAGCCTGCTGTGTGTTATAACTACTTTAAATATGAAATATTTGTCTTCTATTCCTAGTAGAAAAATATTAAAAAATTACTTCTAGAAACAGAGATCTGAAGAAACTGAGGAACCCAGTTTTGGACAAATGCCAGTGACAATCACAGAACAGTTTGTGAAGGGATCTTACATCCCATCCACTGGAATAATTACAAAGTAAAGAGGGAGACAGCCTACAGTTAGCATATCAGAGTGAAATGCTGAGTTTGATCTCCTATTTAGAAATTAGAAGAAAATGAAGACATAAAAGAAAAAAGAACAAGACTGTCCAGATGTCAAGGATGACTGCTCACACAGCTGTCCCAGGAAGGAGGAAAAAGAGAGTAAAAACTAAAATAAATAACACATCACCAAAACCAAGCAGTGACAGAAATGATAGAAATCATAACCATACCACTGAGTGACATTATTTCAGGCTCATCAAAACCTAAATTAAAGAACTGCAGACCATTTTAAGGACTTGAAAGGCTGCCTAGTTTCCAGCTACAATTGGATTCTACAGCTTCACATATAAATAATCATACTTCAGCACTAACACTGTAAAAGAGGAGCCAAATGCCATTCACTTCAGCCAGAAATAAGGCAGACAAGCATCATGAAAGAAACACTCTCTTACAACTCTTTCTATGTGCCAGGGCCCTGACCTTCAACATCATTTATTATTTCAGTGCTCAGCCTCTCAAGCAGAGACTGACAGTCACGTAATGGAGAGAGACTGCCCTGACCACTGCTTTTTGAAGCTATGAATAAGTGAAGACAAGGAGAGACCTGATGACTCATTTTCACCTGTAAATAAATGAGGTGTGATGGCTCACAGACTCAAAAGGCTGGTCACTGCATGCCTGAGCCAAAAGAGAATTATTTTCTTGAAACAGTGACAGAATAAATTGCAGTTTTCAAGCTACAAGCAACAGTGAATTAAGGAAACATGAGCAGTATAAATAATGACCCTAAAGAGTTCTCATATGTTTCTATCAATCTAAATAACTACACCCAGTGTTAAGACAGTTGCCTGTACTTAACACTAGGAGGTCAAGCATATTTTGAAGTGGTGGGGTAACAAATGTTCCTATTCCATGAGACACTCTTACCCTCTTCTGAGCTTGGGTAACACTCACTTGCATTGATACTTTTAATTTGCTCTCATCCTGGAGCTTTGTCTTCTGCCTTTGTGCTTTGATTTTTTGTTACCTCTGTAGACTGTTCACCCTCACCACGAATGACACAACCACACACCAGTGACAAGCTCTAGTACAAGCTTCTCTGACAACAACTTACTACTCTGCCTCCCTGTACCAAAGAAAAATGTTCACTCCAAAACCCCTGTATTTGCAGCAGAAACCCTGAGAGCAAGATGCAGAACTAACTCAAGAGTAAAATGCCAAACATCTAGTGAGGTTTTTTCCTATCACCAGTGATGCTAAAATACATGTGATTATGGGGGAAGATGAATTTCATTTAACAGAGATAAATTTTCAGTTCTTTCATGCACTTTTAAAATAGCTCTAGTATTTTTCTACATCCACAAAATGATCTATCTACAAGAAAAAAAACCCGTGACTAAGACATATGCCAGGGCTGTGAAGCCAACCAAATCAGTATCAAAAAGCTAATCCAGCGATCTAAATGACAAACTGTTCCCCTACAGTAGTTTTCCATCAGCTAAAGTAGTACAGCAGTGATATATCAAACATATATATGCAAACATTTGCCTCAAAAGAATTAAACATACTTTTTCCTCATAGTCTCAGACTTTGCCAGGAGGAGTTGGAGGCGATGAACCTGTGAAATACAGATTCCATGAAGGAGCATTAGCAATGGCAGCTTCCACAGCAACAAAGCTGTTCATCAGAACAAATCAGAACAAGACTTTGGGCAGTAGCAGAGGTGATGATGCCATCACTGAAAATCAGGCTACTCTTACATTGGCTTTCATCTTGACTTTACACTTATGGATGGACAGGAATTTCTTTATTTGCGCTTTTTGGTTAATGTGCTCCACTTATTAAAGACAAACATTTTTTCAATAAATGCTGTTGGAGCTATGAAAATCTGCTTCCAATGACAGACGTAGCTAAGCTGTAAGGAACCTATCTAAAAATTCCATTTATACTTGGACTCAACAACAGAACAGCCTCCTCTCCTGCATGCACATGGAAGGACCTGTCAGACATACCTCTTCATAGTAGGTTTCCATAGCTAACCTCACTTCTTCCAGATTACTGGTCTTCACGTCTGCCTGGAATTCACTGAAAATGGAGTAACACAAAAAATAATCCTGTCAGACCAGCAATGACACTGAATACCTGTTGGTTCACAATTTCTAGGTGGGTGGTTTAAAATTACTAATACATTCTTGGAGTTTATTGAAATGTCTTAAGACATTATAAGAACACAAAAGTAACATGGATTTCCAATTCTCTTTATTAGCTTATCCCATACAAGCCTCTACCCCTTGCCCCCTCAAAGTCATACTTAATAGTGTTGTCTTTCTCCTTGCACTGTTGTTCAAGCTTGAGAACCTTCTGCTTTAATCCACTAACCACCTACAGAAAGAACAAAACGCTCATAAGTCCTCAAGTAATCCATCTCTTCATGTTCTATTCCTCCATAATCTTGCCCTGTGTTAACAAATTGTACCTAACCAGATATACTTACTCCTACATACTTCAGTACTTAGTAGATCATACACACCTGCTATCCCATGAAAAAGAGAACATGAATGCAATCAGATCCTTCATTTATATCTGTGGTAACATCACCAGCTTAATGACATTTATACATAATCAAAGTGGAAACAACTTTGCCTGTTACCTTGCTAAATTCGAAGCAGCAAATAACAGGCAGAATACTCCCTAAATAAACTCAAGACAAAGAAAGCTCCCTAAAATAATGTTAATTCTAGATCTTTGTTACTGCTTGACAAAGGAGCAGTACTTTACCTGATTAGAGAGGTAAAGGTTACATGATTCCCTAATTGCTTATTCTTTCTTACTTCATTTTATTTTTTAGTAGCATGGCAAGAGGAAAAAGGAAACATGAAAGCAGAAAGTAATGAAGACACCATTACCCATCCATTATCACCCTTCTTTTCTGACCAAGCTCGTGCCAGCTCAGAGCCCTGCAAGACAAGACAGAGAAAGCAAATGACCAACCCTGCTACTTTATTCTACTGCTGGCTCTTCCCACAGAATTCTCCAAACTACTCATCTCCACAGTCACTTCACAGTCCAAATTCTGAAGTCTCTATGCTCATTTGATATGAACACATTTCTCCCAAGACGTAGATCTGCACACAGACAGTGACAGCCATGAGAAGATCAGTGAGATTCAAGTCTAACTATAACTACAAAGGCTTCTCAGCCTTGTGGGTCTGACAATAAGGCTGCTCTTTTGCTTCCTGGTCAGGTCTCAGGACTGCATGCACCAGTGACTCTACAGGAGGTTAACTCCCTTCTCTTCTCAGGCAAAATATTCAGAAAGTGGGTCCCTAAAGAGACAGCATTTTTAACTTCACCTTCAGAAATTAAAGGTATCTTTGTTAAATTATCTGCTCTGCATGGCATAATCTTCTTTGGCAGTGATGAGTGACTGGTGAGCTGAGATACACAAACCAAAAATCCCTTCACACCAACCAACCACCTCTCATATTCAAGCTCATCATTCCTAGGAGTCAACATGGAACAGACTTGCACTCTTTTGGCCCAAGAAATAGTCACCCTGGAAGGATCCAACAGTTGTTCAATCTGTTTATCCTTTCTATTGTTCTCCTCTTCCAGTCGACGGAGCTTTGTTTTCATCCGACCTCCCTCATTTTTTTGAGCTTGTATTGTCTAAAAGAAGGGACAAAAATTGTAAGCACATTTCCCATTTCAGAAAAAAGAACACTCAGGGTGTTCACGTGGAAACACATCTGGATGCCAGTAACTAACCAATGACAATGGTGACAATGAAGTAAAACAGGAAAAAAACCACCAGCAACTAAAATACCATCACACTGGAGCAGGGCTGACAGGTAAAGGAGGGGACCGCAGAGATAAAAGGAAAAGGTTTAACAGAAAGGCAAACTTAACACAAATGATCTACAACAGCCAAGACATTTGTTTACAGGTATCCCCAGTGTCCAAGCCCAGTTCTCCTATTTCTTACACTGCACTAACCTCAAGAGGCAAATTGTTAAAGTAATGGGTAATGGCTAGGAAAGTGAGGGGGAAAAAAAGAAGGTGGGGACAAAGAAACCAAAGGCAATGAACCTTTTCAGGATCCAGCCAGGGCCATGGCTGGGGCTCAGCACTGGGTATGCCTCAAGGCTTCCATATCCAGGACTCAGGAGCATCACACCATGACAACAATGAAACTGCCTTAGTGTGACACAGGTTTTAGTTAAGCCTTACATTAGGAATGCAATAAATGTGGTGGATGTCCCAGTTGTAGAAACCAAAGTATTCTGGAGCAATAAAGCCTGACCATCTCCAGGTGCAGGGAGAGAGACTATGAATTTTTCTGTAAGTATCAGAGAGACTGTACCTTTTTCAGTTCTATAATTTCATCATACATATCTTCTTTTTCTTTGTAGTCAGGAGTTCCGGGAATGTAGCCTACAGAAAGGGGTATGTAAAATAAGTAGATCCTACAGAGGTATTTTTAACTACCCAGAAACCTTACAGTTAAAATATCTAGAACAGCATCAAACTGAAAATTAGGCACATTTTTTTCCTAGAAGAAGAAAAATCAGCAAGGAAATTAATTTTAGAAATGGAGGTGAAATGGAAGTGTTACTGTATGAAACTTCTGCCAGATTTTACAGCCAATTTCTCCTAATTACTTCTCTTCTCTATGGTGCTGTATTAAAATATCCATCTTAAGAAAGATACAAACTTCACAGAAGAGTGAAGTCTTCTCATCCCAACAAATCCATTATTTACAAAAGTTTTCTACAAGATGTCCAGAATCTATTTTTCTATTTATGCTTAATATGTACAAATCTAGCATCTTTTAAAGGTACCAGTAAAAGTATGGGTGTCATTTTAAATGGAAGTGGAATTTTAAAGTTCACAGTTCTCCTTTAAGAAAAGCAGGATTAAACTTTTGAAGTTTGCTCTTTTCATAAAACTCATTTGATTTTAATGTCACAACCACATGATAAAACACTTTCTAGAGAAGTAAAAGGAGTCAATTACATAGAATTTCAGGCAAGCAGATGGTTCCTATCAATGGTTCCCTAAACTATGTTTTGCAAAGTCACAATAAATTGTCTACAGCTGTCCCATTGAACCATATTACATTTGCAACATTTTCAGCTGCAAATGCATGGCAATTTGCTAAAGTTCTGAAAGCTAATAGTGACTCACTGCTCAAAAAAAATTGGAAACCCCTGTCTTAACCAATTTAGAAATCTCAAAAAGTATCCCATGGATCATATTTTGACACATATAGTCTAATCAACTACAACGGCTCTTGCCTTACTAAAGCAAAGATCTTAAGCAATGTGTGTTTTTCCAGAGGAAAAAACATCATTAACTTTTATCTACTACACCACTACAGAGCTTACCGTTGCTAGAAGAACGAGAATGTTTTGGCTTCTTCATTCCTAGAGCTTCCTTCAAATATTCTGGAGTGCTACTGGAAAAGTTAGTCCACATATGCCCCATGTCAACATCTGACTTCAGGGGATGGCTCATTCCTACCAACAAAATGAAACAAAAATGCAAAAATCACAGCTAATAGTGAATTAAATTTGTAATTTGTGAGCAAATGTAACGTAGAAAGCTCCAGATGCTGTTAATTATTCCCTCAATAAATTCCAATGTTTGAGATCAGATAATTACAACCAGCCAAATAAATAGTGAAATTACTTCCTATGTAGCCTTAAAAAATACATTTGTGTTTGATTAAAGAGTTTATATGTTACGCTGTCCACAACACTGAATTTTATCCACACATGCAGATAAAATTTTCATACTATTACCTTGCTTCAGTGATCCCAGCCACAACTGCCTTGGGTTTTTCACAGCTGCACTCTCCAAACGTGCACTGCCCACTCCCTGCAGAGATCTCCAGGCTGCAGCTTTTTTGGGATACAGCTGTGTGCTAGAGCTGTAGGGAGACTCTACAGCAAAAGAAAATATCTCAGTGTTGCCTTAAAGTCACAAAAATTCTTTTTATCTTGTGCTTCAAAGTTCCCAGACACAGTCCTACTACTGATGAAAGCAGAATTTAACAGTGTACTACATACTGGCTTATGCAGAGTAATGGGACATTCACACAAAAAAACCAACCAGGAAACACTACATAGAAAAAACACAGTTCCAAAAAATGAAGAGGCATAGGGACAGTAATATGATTCAACACATGTGGGAATATCCACATGTACAGTTTGGATAGGTATCTGTAAGATACCTACACATTTAAACTGATCTTGTCAATAACAACACTTAAGGCAAAGTAGTCTTTGAAACTTTCACTGGAAGCCTAAAAAGGCAGTTAAATGCAAAAGTATAGCAAAAAACAAACTCCAGGGGCAAAAAAGAGACAAAACCCATATTAAAAGTGCAGAACTAATAATAATATTGTACTTCTAAGGTTATGTGAAAAAAACAAACAAAACCAACAAAGCCAACAGATGAAACTGAGAACTGCGAAACCCACACACACAGCTATCTGCTGGGTGGTAGGGAGCTCCAGTAATTCTAGACTGCAAGTATCAGCATTTCTCAAAAATTACAACAAGAAATTCAGAATATTTGCCAATAGAAGGGATGTTCATATAACATGGATAAAAAGGTAGTTTATGTTGGAGGACCAAGAATTATTACTATGCCATGAATCTCAATATTTAGCCTATGCAAGTCGAACTTTACAGGTCACAGAACAAATCTCAAATAGGTGTGCTCTGAAGAGAACAGGATTCTGCAGAGAGTAACAGGATGTTGTCTCAACTAAATACTTCAGCTCCTGTGAACAGCAGCAGAAAAGAATTTGGAGCACTTACTTGGTGACTTTGGAGGCTTGTGAAAGATCTTCTTCTTTAACTTCTGAAAGAGATATTTTTATATATTGAAAATATTTGACTCTTAAAATTTCAGCATAGAAACTCCAAATTGGCTTCAGTCTCCACTGTCTATGAATAACTTTTGTTCTAGTAAGACAAACTCTTTTCTATAGAAAAGAAAAATAGTAGCATTAAGTATATGCAGGTTTGACCACATCAACTGTCACCAGAGTTAAGGTGGTGCCTACTCAAGTTTGATGCTACAGATAAATAGTTGATTCATGCTCAGAACACTTAGACCTTCCCTATCAGTATTAAATACAAGTAGCATTGAACTCCACATAATCCCAGGGCAGAGGGTGAAGAGTTATTCAATTCCATCAAAACACTGTAAAAGAAATACATAGGCCCCTAACTTAATGAAACAGCAAAATAAAGCCAAACAACATTTGCAGCTCTCAGTGCTGAGAATGTAGAAGCCAGAATCACATCTGGACTTAGAGGAGGTTTGTGAATCAAACCATGCTGAGTCACTTAGTTCACTGTCCCCTCTGAACGGTGTCCTGGTCAGCAGGAGGCATCACACAGGAACACACCAAGAGGCCTTTCAGGGCATTCATGAGAACTCACCATTTCTGTGTCTGACTCACAGGTTATCACAGACAGGCTGTCGTCTCCCTGGGGAACAAACACGAACTGTGACATTTGCTACTAAACAACTGCTTAAAATACACATCCAGAAAACTGTATATCTTTTTGTTACCACAGCAAAGTGGAAGTGCAACAAATCCCAACAGCAAATGTCACCAAATCCTCTGTTTCTCTGCCACTGCATTGCTCAAATGTCAAATGAGTGAGACAGGAGTTTTCAATGATTTAAGATAAAAATAAGCCACTTGTCAAAAACCTTCAAGTTCCTGAAAAACAGTGGAATTCTTGTTGAAAACCCAGCATCATCTTCTCTAACACAAATGGTCTTATGATGCTGTGCAAGCCACTTCAGACATGAACCATCCCAGAGTGGTTTGGGTTGGAAGGGACCTTAATGATCATCACATTCCAGCTCCCCTGCCATGAGCAGGAACACCTCCCACCTGAGTCACAGAGTTATGCACTGCAGTGCACAGCATTACACCAGTTGAACCCTCAGCTGGATCTGCATGAATTTCTCCACCTTGATCTGTTGATTCCTCACTCTCTTGTCCTACCCTTGCTATGCTGTGGGATGGTTCAGTTCCCATATTCAACTGGAGAAGTGATCAGACTGAAGAAAAAAAGAAACTCAAACCAAGGAAGATGACGAGTTTCTGCTTCTCAAATGCTGACAAATTTCCCTGCTCCTCAGATGTAACCACATGCACAGCAGAAGGAAAATTCCCACTTTGTTTTCAAGTTAACTGGATGCATTCTGTTTTCATAAAGACCTTTTCCCACTTGCTGCTGACTCCATGGCACCCACAGCACCATTCTTTGGACAGCTGCTCACCTGTGCCTGTAAGAGGCAGGGGAGAGGGTGAAGTATTTTTGAGAACTCTGGCTGGCAGAACAGGAGCAAGGACTGACAACAGAGCCAGGAAGACAGTTTTCTGTGCGGGCTGAGTGCAGGCAGGTATGTATCCCACACACCATGCCACAAGGTTTTTAATTTCCTGAGGCCATTCTCTTGACAACACATTGATTACTTGTGTTATTTTAAGGCCTCTCATTCTGAAATATCTCTCTCCCCAGATGCAGCTATCACACTTGGAATCAGAGAATGTGGGAGGTGCTCAGCCTTGATAAAGGGTAAACAACAAGATATTCCCCGGGATACAAAGATACAATAACAAATTCACTGCTGTCCTTGGAAACTTTCAGAGCCCCTTTGCTCCTGGAAGACTGGCCCAACCAGTGACAGTCAACAAGGGAATGTGGGGGCTCCCAGAGGGGCTGCCGAGAGGGTGGGAAACAAACAGCAACACAGAATCACGGGATCAATTAGGTTGGAAAAGACCTCTGAAAACATCGAGTTCAATCTATGATTGAACACCACCTTATGACCAGACCATGGCACTGAGTGCAACGTCCAATCTATCCTTAAACACCTCCAGGGATGGTGACTCCACCACGTCCCTGGGCAGCCCATTCCAACATCTAATCACCCTTTCCGTGAAGCGATTCTTCGCAATGTGGAATCTAAACCTCTCCCGGCGCAGCTTGACACAACTCCACTCCCACACCAGGAGGCGAGAGGCAGAACCCAGAGCCCCGTAGACTGGACACGGACCAAGCCACCCTCCTCCCACTCCCTGGGGGCGCTCCAAGGCTTTGCCTCGGCCCCGCTGGAGCATTTCGCAGCCGGGCCCCTGCCCTTAGCAGGCGAAGACCCGGGACCACAGCCTCCTCTTCCCCGCCGCTCCCTCCTTACCAGCCCCCCCTCCGCGGCCGCCTCGTCGGCCCCCCGAGCCATGGTGGGAGGGCTGCGGGAAAGCCTCAGGGGGTGGCGAGGCCGGCGGGGCCCGCTCTGGCCGTGACGGCCCGGTGGGGCCTGGGGGCGGCCATGGCGGCGGCGCGGCGGCACTTCCGGGCCGCGGTAACCATGGCAACTGCCGCGCCGCGGCAGCGCCCCCACGTGGCCCGGGGCTGTGGCGCATGCGCAGAGCGGCGGCGCGCCCGAGGGCAGCGCCGAACGGGGCGTGGGTGACACCGAGCGGCAGCCCCGGAGAGAGCCCCGACCTCGGACACAGCCCCGGACACGGTCCCAGACAGGACCCCGCTCCAGGAGC
>VXAU01001960.1:883320-905983 GCA_013399695.1 Formicarius rufipectus | reverse complement strand
CCAGCCCCCCCTCCGCGGCCGCCTCGTCGGTCCCCCGAGCCATGGTGGGAGGGCTGCGGGAAAGCCTCAGGGGGTGGCGAGGCCGGCGGGGCCCGCTCTGGCCGTGACGGCCCGGTGGGGCCTGGGGGCGGCCATGGCGGCGGCGCGGCGGCACTTCCGGGCCGCGGTAACCATGGCAACTNCACCGCCCGCCCGCGGGCCACGCCCCCTGAGGGGCCTTAGCCACGCCCCCTTTGCGACAGTCGCGGTGCGGCCGCGCTGCGTTGGTCCCTCTGCAGGTCCAGGTCTCAGTCCCATCCTAATACCTGTCCCGGTCTCAATCCCTGTCCCGGTGTCGGTCTCAATCCCAGTCCCTGTCCCGGTCTCAATCTCAGTCCCTGTCCCTCTCCCCACACCCTGTACCTGTCCTGTTCTCAATCCCTGTCCTTCTCCCATTCCCTGTCCCTGTCACCGTCTCAATCCCTGTCCCGGTCCCAATCCCGGCCCCAGTCCCTGTCCGTCTCCCAGTCCCTGTCCCGGTCCCAGGCCCAATCCCTGTTCCGGTCTCAATCCCAGTCCCTGTCCCGGTGTCTCCCGGCCATGTCCGGGCCGCAGTCCTGGTTCGTGGCCCGGGCCCGCTGCCGCTTTGCCATGACTCGCGAGTGCTCCGTCCTGCTGCCCGGCGTGTGCGCCGCCCTGGCCGACCCGCGGCAGCCCGGCCTCGACGACACCTGCCTGGAGAAGCTGCTGGACTGGTTCCGCAGCCTGACGTGGTTCGGTGAGTGCCGAGGGCAGGGAGGGCGGCGGGTCGGCTCCGTGTGGGAAGGGCCGTCACAGAATTGTTAAAGTTGGAAGGGACCTCTGGGGATCATTCAGTCCAACCCCAGTACCAGGGCAGGATCACCTGGAGCAGATGACACGGGAACACGCCCGAGTTGGGATTTGAGTATCTCCAGAGAGGGAGACTCCACGGCCCTGTGAGGTGCTGTCCCCTCGGAGACACCTGAAAATACTGTTTAGTAGCTGAGGCTGCACCTGAGCTGTGGGTGAACCCAAATTCCCCAATTCTAACAGCTGGGAGGGGTTACCTCAGTTCAGGGAATCCCTTTAATGGGAAAGGACAGCCCTGGCGGTGACCTGCTGTTTTGTGACCTTTTCCTGGGCACCCCCAGACCCGACTGTGGAGCTGGTGCAGAACAACCCGTGCCTGACAGAGCTCCTGAGCTCCGTGCTGGCCCTGCCCGAGCCCAGCCCCAGCATCCTGTCCTTCGCCCTGCAGCTGGCTGGGATTCTCGCCTCCTCCGAAAACCGCTTCCAGCACCTGCAGGTGAGCCACCTGTGTGCCCATCTCCTCCTTCTATATGCAGGACACCTGAAAATGTACACATTCTGCTTATAGATTTTATGACATGTACCAAACAACCCAACAAACAGTGGTGTGATAACAAAGACTGTTCCTGTTCTGTTCTGCTGTGTTCCTACTTCTGTCTCACCACTGATTTGTGGTGCTTCTTGGGTTTAGTTCTAAACAGTGTATGGGGTAACACTACCTCACAGCAGTCACTGCACAATATTTATCCCTGGACCGATCATGTAGATTTAAACTGCACTAACAGATGTCATTTTTCCCCCTTATTAGGTTGACAGGAAACTTCTCATTCCCTGCAAAAATAAGGGAGCTTTTTAAAGTTCTACTTTCTGCAACAGAATACATTTATAGTATAAAACCCAAAAGCTTCGTTCAGCGAAGAGATGTGTACAAGTGCATAGAGCAGTCTAATGGACTGATAAGTTCCATTCCTTATAAGTTGATATACCAGCTTATGATGAACGTAAATTGTCTCTAGCACCTGAAAAACAAGCAGTTTTGGCGCTGAATACCTCTGTTGCTTAGTCCATGGAGTGTCCTGTTGAGTTTAAGCATGGGATTCTGTAATTTTCCTGTTTTAGTGGTACTTCCAACAAGAGAATCTCTCACTACACTATTGATACTTATGACTTGGAGGACAGAGCAGCCTCTCCCCTTTAGCCCCCGTGTCTCACCATTTCCTCTGTGTTGTGCTCTGGCCTCAGCAGGAGAAGCTGCTGGGGAGGCTCTTTGGCCAGGCAGGACCCCGGGGCCGCACGGTGTGGGAGGATGCGTCGGTGCGCAGTGGCTGGGTCAAGGGTGTGCACAGCATGGTGCACCACCAGCCTGCCCTGCACTTCCTCTGCAGTGAGGGTGAGTGCTGCCAGGGCTGCTCCCTCCCCACATCCTCTGTGCCCCTTCCATTCCATTCAGATGCTTGCTTACATGGCAAAGGAGAAAGATGGGTCTTCATTCATACAAGATTTGAAATAAGCAATTTGTCAAAGACACCAAAGTCATTGAAAGATGGTGGGGTTTTTGTGGAGTTATGCTTTTTTTTCCTCCCAAACACTGAAGATGGTGCCCTTTTTACAGGGAAAGAGGTACATCTTATGAAATGTAAACCCTTCCATTCTTATTTCTAACTCATGAAAAGGTACATTTCAGTGTGATTTTAGTGCAGAAGCACTAACTACAGGCTCATTCATCTCTTAGTGCTTGCACACATTTGCAGCCCCATTGTTGTTGTGCAGGTGTGTGAATTCTGCTGTTAACAGCAACTTTAAATCCCATGTACAGAGGGGCCTAAAAGGCTGGATTGATATTAATGTGCTACTGTCCATGTGATGGACTGGTTATGTCTAGAGATGGTACAGGCTCCTTCCTTAAATACACAGTGAGTGTGCTGTCAACTCTCCTAATATTACTGATGTTAAATGGAAGTCCCCTTCTGTTCCTTAGTTATTAAAACCCTTGAGGAACTGAAAGTAATTTAGTTTTCTTATTATGTTTGCTTATTGTTAAGGACTGGCTGATTTTGAGTAGGGACTACAAAAATAAAGTATAAGAAACCCCACCATTTAAATTTTGTGGTAGCTGAGTTAGAATCACACATGGTTGGAGTGCAACAAGGCTCCACCTCACCATAGGAATGCCATTGTTTTTCCCTCCAGTGACCTGTTTTGTTTTCCCACAGGAGGCATGGATGTGATCTTCGCTCTGCAAGGGGATCCCAGCCTATTTGTGGCTTCAGCTGCCAGTCAGCTACTGGTGCACATGCTCACCTTCTCTGTAGAGTCTGAAACATCTAAACCTCTCAGTACAAAGGACTGTGAGTGGCCAGCGTGTGCCCAAATGATCAAAAGGCACATAGAAGATTCCCTTCAGTCCAGCTCTGCCTCTCGCATCGAGCAGTCCCTAAAGCTGTTAACCAGTTTGTTTGGCAGTTGTTATGCTGCCTGGACTGAGGCACTTTGGTTAGACATTGCAAAGCAAATAGAGTCCTTTCTGGTGGAAGAGACTGTCCAAGCACAGCACATGCTGGCGAATCTTCTGCTTAATGTGGCACGGTAATGAACTTCTGGCTCTTTGATCCCATGGCGAGGTGCATCTGTTTTGTACTGTGTGATAGGATACATTACTTGCACTTCTTTCTTCTCAGGTCCCCTGTGTTTTGTGACACTGAAGGCAGTTTTTGGGCATTAGTAACTTCTGCTCTGGAACACTTAACTCCTGTACAAGCAGGTCCTTTGGCAGTGGGACTTCTGAGGCTCTGCAAATGGTAGGACTTACTGCAATGAAATTTTTGCACTCTGCTGATGTTTCTGTACTAAGTTCTCTGGTGTCTTTCCAAGAACTGTTTTTTTCCTCACTGCATTTTCTGTTACATTCTTTAATATGTAAGACTGATTGGCAGGAATCATGCCAGGAACTAACAAGCTTCTGACACGGATAGTAAGAATAATACCATTTCAAAGAGAGAGAAATTAAAGGAGCCAGTATCTTGTTGTGGTATACCCTTGCATCATAACTACAGCCAGTCAGTTTCAGGAAGAAATAGCAAACTCCTGTAAGTGTACTGCCAAAGTTGAATAAGGCAGACAAGTTTGCCTGTCAAATCCAGCAGTCTCTGTTCTGTTTTCTCTTTCACAAAAACCCTGGCTAGTGTAAGAGCTTTCACTCTGTCCAGCAGAAGTGGGCATCTGGAGACTCTGGAGACAGTTGTAGTATAACTTAAGTTAGAAGGAACCTGTAGAAGTGATCAAGTTCAATCTCTTGCTCAGTGCAGGGATAATTTCAAAGATAGATCAGGTTGCTTAAGGCCTTCACCATTCAAGTTTCAAATATCCCCAGGGATGAGGATTCCATGGCTTCTCTGGGCAACCTGTTCCAGTTTCATTTCACTATGAAAAGTATTTTCCATGTACCCAGCTGGAATCCACCTTGTTGCAATCTAGGATTCATGTCTTGTGCACCTGCTGCATCTGCTCTCTAACTCCCCTCCAGGTAGTTAAAAAGCATCAGGAAATCACCAGATGAATACAGCACATACAGATACTGATTTACAGGCTAAGTAACACTTGGGTTTTAAGATAGAAGGACACCATTTTTGGTGATAAGAAATGCTTCCCTCTCAGCCTCCTCCTTACACAGGGTCCTACTCTCTATTTGCATAGCTTGATAAAGCTGCTTCTAAATTCCAGAGCCATTTCTCCTCTGCTTTCAATTAGCAAGGGAATCTTTGAAGAAAGCTCAGATTGTGATCCTTCTTTTGTTGTTCTGTTATTGCTGGCTTGTTTAAAAGCCTGCATGAAAGTCATTGTCCTGCTCAGTATTTGGGGCAGACATCTGGGAAGGAATTGAAGTGTTCTTGTTTTGGTAACTGCTGTTTCCTCCTTGAAGCCCACAAGATGTGAGGATTCAGGCACTGACTGTTCTACTTCAGCCAATGGACTGTATTTTGAGAGCAGCCTCCCAGCCTCTGGAATATGCAGGTACAGTTGTGATAGAAAAGTTAGAGGCCAGTCTGCTTGCCAGTGTTTTAAGTGTCTGGTGCAGACAAAACTGGAGGAGGAGTAGAACAAGTCAAGCACAGTAGCAGTGTTTGTGATAAAGTGTAGCATTCTATTGACAGTTGAATTTGAAGGGATATTCCATCACCTGAATATCCTGATTGACTTTAAAAATCAGTCTTTTGTCTGCATTAGCAATCTGAGCTCTTCCCTTCTCTGGTTCTCTAGGTTTGTTGGATGAGTCTGTTAGTGATCCTGTCACTGTTGAAAGTCTTCTGTCTTCCAAGGCATCTTGTGCTGCTCTCCTGTGTCAGACCCTGGCTCATCTGGAGAAGCTGCTGTCTCTGGTAACATTCAGAAAGGGGAAAAAAGCCCAGGGATCAAATTGGTCCCTAAAGAATGTGTTAAGATTGGTTGCAAACTTGCAGTAGAGCTTAACAAAACATGGAGAGGAGTAGACAGTGAGGACTTCCATAGGTTAAAGAAATTTAGCACAGTAGACGCCAATTATGAAAACAGAGGAATACTGAGGGACTGCACTTAAGTTTTTAATCCACTTTTTGTTACCATATTTTACTTGTACTGCGATTATTGATGCAGTGAAAAAAACACAAATTGAGCTGCTTTCCCAAGAAGTGAGAAGGATCTCCTTGAAACTGCAAATTTTGCTGCCTCCTGACCAAAAACTGTGAGTGCTCATTTGAGACTTTTGCTGGAAGCTTTTTTTTCTTTTTTTTTTTTTTTCTTTCCCTCCTGCCATTAGAAACATCTGAGAGTGGATTTACCCCACCTGTCTTTGCTGCGCTCTCTCATGACGATATTACAGTTCTGTAATGGTTTCCTGAGTCCAACTTCTCCTCTGGGAAGCACCATAAGCCGGAACCTGATCAACTGCTCCAGAGTGCAAAAGTCAGCTCTTGATGTCCTTGCAGCACTCTCAGAGAAAAAAGGTGAGTTAATCCCTGCTTTCTTATCCAAAACAGTTTTCCAGTCCTGTGTCTTTTTGTATTTCAGCAGTCAAATAGGGATTTGGCTGCTCCTTCTCTCAGTGTTGGTCCTTTAATTTTGTTTTCTCTATTTCAGGCTGTGACACACTCTTAGGAAGTCTATTTGATGTTCTTCTGGCTTACCTGGAGAGTCCAAACACCAGCCCTACTGTGAGTACAGAACTAAGGACAGATCCCTGTCCAATAGATTGCCCTAGTGGGATGCAATTCTGAGAAATTTTCTGGCCATTGTTGTTTCTTAGCACAGTTTGTATTAGAATACGTAGAAGACTTGGTTCTGGGTGGCTTGTAAGAAATGGCTAAAATTGTAATGAGTAACTGACCAATACATGGAGTGTTCTTGAGAAGACAGGAGCCACCACATCTGAGAGTACCCACTGAGAAACTCAACATGATATGGCCATGAAGTATTGAATTCTTTGCGTAAGGGGATTTGTTTAATTGCTTTGTTTTGTTCAAATGACTCCAAAGACAACTGCAAATCAAAAGCTGGAGGTGCTTCATAATACTAAGCTGAGAACAGGCATTTTCTAGGTGTTTGTTAGAAATTATACATAAGCACCATTTACTTGTGGATTACTTCTTAGTGAGGGGGCTTATGTACTTGTTTACTCTGAAAACTGCTCTATAAGTTTGAGTCTAAAATGAATTTTGCCTTTAGTTGCATAAAGGCAACAGTGCCTCCTTCTGTAGGAAAGTAAATCTGCTTTACATTGCTTCAGGTTCTGAAGAAAGCATTCCAAGCTACATCCAAGTGGTTGGTGCACTTGCAGGAACTGTCCTGCTCCAGCAGTCAGTGCCAACAAACTGAGAAGATTTTGGAAGGTAATGAAACTATTTGAGACAAACAGCTGCTAATAGCATATATGAAATCTGCCTTTATGAAATCTGCCATGTATGAAATCTCTTGCCTGCCTTTCTTGCTCTTGGAATTGACTTGTTCACAGTTACGTTGAATTTAAGTTTAGCTGCCCCAAATCATGCTTTGAAGAGCTCTGGTAGAAGCACACAGCAGCAGCAAGAGGGACTGCATCAGATGAAGTGCTGAGGTTGTACAGTGATTGCTTCAGTAAGGCCTGTGGCATTTCATGTCCATTCAGGCTTGTCCCTTGGCTTTCACAGATGTGTTTGTGGTGCTGCAGAAGCGTTTGTGCAGTCCTTGCTGGGAAGTAAGAGATTCTTCTCTGGAGTTCCTCACTGCCATGGTTAAAGGCTTGAGAGGTAGGTGCAAAGATTTAAGAGTTTGGATTGCAGGAGTATTTCTTGTGGTGTTGGGAATGTCACTTGGGCTGGTGAAGCATCTTCTGGTCTGTAACTGGAGGGCTAAGAAAAGAAAGAGCTGTCAAGATTTTTACCCTTAGACCATGATCAAAATCTGACAGAATTATTAATAAGCATATCCTACTTTTCTGTTGAACTCAGATTGCTGTGCCTGCCTCAATGGCAGTTTTGGTGAGTTAAACTGAGGGATGTTGAGACATGTATGTCAAGGCAGGTGGCAGTGCTTAATGGCACATAATACTCTCCCTTTTTTTGCTTCGCTCTACAGTGGAGTCTGCTTTCTATCAGCAGGCTGGGGCTGGGCTTTAGGAGGCTGAAAGCCTAGACCTCCTTTGCATGCTTTGGATTAATTACTAGTTTTCCACTTTACTGGGAGCTCAGGCTTTGCAGCAGGCAGCACTGAGGCAATGTTAATTTTCCTGTGGTTGCTCAGTGATGTTGGAAGAGAGGTGGATGTTGTCAACTGCTGTTGTCCCCAGGACACAAAGGAAGCACAAAAATCAGCTACATTAGCAGTTTACCCTGCAGCTCCTCTCAGTGCTGCAATGACTTTGTTTCCTCTGCCATATGCCTTCACAACAAGAAAGGAAGATTATTTTTTCCTTCTTTAAACAAAGGCATAAGTTTGATGAGGCTGAAACCGTGTCCCCACTTGCCCACAGAAAGCTTTTTCTTGCTGCTAAAACAACTGCAAATGCAATTTTCCAAGTTTCAGTGTCTAGCAGAGCTTGACTGAAAGTCACCAAGCTGCTGGGAAATGGGGAGCCTGACACAGGGCATCTGTGCTCTTGTGAGCAGCTGCCTGATCTCTGCAGTGGCTCATCTCACTGGCAGCTGTCCCTGCAGGCAGTGGGCATCCTTGTATGACGCAAAGAGCTGTTTGCATTGGAAACAACTTCATGCTCAGAGGGAATAAAGCCCCACTTCTTTGCCTTGCTGTCTTGTTTACAGACCAGGATGAGTTCAGGCAGTGTCTCCTGTCCTCAGAGGTGCAAAGGCTTACAGAAAATCTCCTGGAGGATCCAGAGAGCTACGTGCGGGCAAGTGCTGTGACTGCTGTGGGACACCTTGCCTGCATTGCTTACTTTGCTCCAGGGTCACCTGTAGTAGGCAATCATTTTAACAAAGAGGTATGATAACTTTTTCTGCACAAGCAGGACTACACATCAACTTGCTGTATCACTTTTAACTTTCTACACAAGTTATCTGCAGGCTTGTGCAGGCAGATTTCACAACTGGTAACAAGACAAAATATTTTACTTCTGCTGTTCTTGTTTACATGTTACTCCCCTCACTGTGCTTTCTCTTTTGTCTTTTTGCATCTAGAACACTGTAGCAAAGCTTCAAGAAATCTTGTCAACAGACTCAGAGGGCTTTCCTAGGAGGGCTGTCATCAGCATCTTCACCAAGTGGCTGAGGGAAGGCTGCACAGGTCAGCTGGAAGATACAGAGCAGTTTGTCTCTAGAGTCATTCAAACTGTGGAGCATGACTTAGACTGGGAAGTCAGACTTGGTGGATTGGAACTGATTGAAGCTTTCTGTAGTCAGACAATTGGCCAGCGTGGCCTTTCAGAGTGCCCCTATGCCCCTGCCTCCTCTGCAGCCCCCGCTCCCACCCACCAGCAGGAGCTGCTGCAGGTGTTCTGCAGAGCTAAACTCTGGGGCTTTCTGTTCCGGTCTTTGTGTGACTGTGACAAACCAGTGGGTCAGAGAGCCTGTGACATCCTGATTGGCTTAAGAGGGAATTTCTATCCCATGAGTACTTTGGAGAATCCACAGGAGATTGAAGATTCACCGGCAGGACGTGGCATTGCCTGGTTACAGAGGACACTAAGGCAGGGCTCTCTGGCCCAGAACTTCCCCACAGATGGTGGTGACGGGGTAGATTTTCAAGATCCAGAGAGCATGATGATAGCTTTGGGTGCAATAGACTTACTAGAGCTACATGATGAGCTAAATAAAAGTAGTGACCATGTGGAAGAAAGCCCTCAGTCCCTCTTACAAGACATCCTTGCTACTGTGGGAACCATAGAGGAGAATGAAGTTGACTGTTACTGAAGGCATTTCTAGCTCTGAGGGCGCAATGCTTAAGCAGTTTTCTTCTGAAGAAGAATGGTTTTGTTAGCTGTTAAATAGGTTAGGAAACTTTTAATACTGACAATTTTATTTTTGTTAAAAAGCGTAGTTTTCAATAAACTGTTGTTTCTTTTCTAATGTAAAAACATAAAAATTGCATTTGTTCTTTTTTTAAGTTGTGTGTCTTTTAAGAAAGCACCAGACCATGCCTCCGTAAGGAAGTGTTTTAAAAAAACGAAACAGTGACCGAAAACAAGTAGTTGCAGGCTCCTTTTAGAGTCAGAGTAGCTGAAACTGATGAAGACTGGTTTTAAGGGATACTTGCTTTGACTTTGTCTGTATCTTATTCTAAAAACAGAGTTCTCAGCTTGCCTGTTGCATTTTGAGGTCTATCTCAAGGTGGGACTTAAGGACTAAAAAGCTGATCATCGTTAGCATTACAAATTGTCTTCTCTAGATCACATATGTGCTTGATCTCAGCAGTGACAGTAACACTGACTTTGGTTTTAATTGAAGCCATAAGCAAATCCATTTTGCTGATTTTTTTATCCTCCTGCAGCCTGTGTAGGGGCAGGAACACAACACTCATTTTAGGCTAATGGAGGCTGTAGCATCTAATGCAGTGAAAGGGCTTCTACAGTCTCCTCTTCCAATATTAACCCTGCAGCAGTGCGATAGTGTGAGATGTAGATCTCTTGCTGCTCAGGCTGAGGGTTTACTCTTGTGTCTTTTGTTGAAGTCAGCACAGCTTTATGTGTGACAGAGCCCTTGGGTGTTGGACCAGCAACTGTTAGTAGGAGCAAGTAGCTCTGCTTCTGAGACACAGTCCTACTTGAGCAGGGTTACACCTGGCAAAAGACAGAAAACATTAACATTCAGGCCTTTTCCTGCCACTGCATCTGTCTCAGAAATGGAAAGGGTTGGTCAGAGCAAAGGGATGTGCTTTTAAAGAAGTGTGGGTTGTTTATGGAGTTCTAGTGGAGGGATTGCAGTTCCAAAAGCAGCATTCTGTGTTGACAGTAGGTCAGATATGCTCCAGGAAAGAAGACAGCAGGTTGCTGTGTAAAAGGCTTCTTTCTGTTCAGCACTCAAATTCTTGTGATTTCTGGGCTGTGCAGTTTAGGAGACTTCAAGGAATTATTCAGATATCAGCAAATTGAAAAAGTGAGTTGTTACAGAAGGGAGACTCTCTGCTTATTACTGAGGTCTCTCAGCTCCCAGACCTATTAATTTTTCATGGGACTTTTCTTTCTTTTTAATCAGCTGGGGTGATGGGGACATTAAATTTATAACATTTGCCTAATTGCAGTCCTGAGTTGTGTTTATACACTGGATGCTTGTACACTAAAAACCAGATGTACAACAAACCAGGAGGGCTTCTTATCTTTAGCAGGGGTGTTAATGACTCGTTTCATCTTTCATTAAAAACAGTTCTCCACCTCCAGCAATTATGTGACTCAGTGCTGACTCTGTGCTTCCCTCTCTGAGCTCCCTGCCTTGCCTTTCTTTGTTTTCTCTGCTGCTCTAGTTACAGTGGAGTCCTATTAACATCGAGGGGCTTGCACTGACATCCTGCACCTGGTAATTGGGAGAAACAGGGCCAGGAACATCTGAGCAGTGTGCAGAACAAATGCCAGGGACTGGAGGAGAGATTAAGAGAGAAGGAAAGCAAACTAAAAACTAACAATTCTTTCTGCAGAAAATGATGGGATGAGTTTTGTGAGCTTGAAATACAGCTACCTGATTTGTGAACATGCCCCAATAGTTATAAACCATCCACCATGCTGGGATACCCTCTCTAAGATGCCCATCTTTGTACACTTAAGGACTCATAAAAGCCCTACCCCACTTGCTTACACTACCAACTCATTTTAAAGTCATTTCTTACCTATCAAGGCTTTTTTTGCACCTCCACAAGATCCTTATCTCAGCCACACAGGTTCCTGCTGGGTCAATAATTACACCCTGCGGCATGTCCTGCCAAGGAGCCATGGTCACAGTGCACATCAGGGGAAGGGTCAGCTCCCAAGGAGACCCTCCTTGACAGGCTGGTTGCCCCAGATGCATCCTGAGCATTCACTTCAAGAAGTGCCACTGCTACTTACCCCTTCACAGCATGACAACAGCCACCCCTCCATAAACTACACATCAACTCGCTCCTGTCACACACTGAGGGCTCCGGGTGCTGGAGGAGGAGCTGGGCTGGCTGGGCTGCTGTTACAGACACAGGAGAAAGTTCAAAGCTACCTTTTTGGGATGGATTTCTGTGGCAACTGCTGCGTTCACCCTGTAGCTGTGCTCGGTTCCTGCAGGAGGCACCACCGAGAGCTTTTCCAACACACACACACACACACACACACCCCCCCCTCCAGCTGACTCTGGCAGCGTCTGTGGCCGGACATGAGCCTGGTTTAAAGCAAGAGGCAGCGAGGATCAGGACTGTCGTTTGCTTTAAAGTGGGCTGTGAGTGGCAGGCAGGAGCAATCCAGGTGGTGTCAGTGCAGAACATCACAGATCAGAAAAAAATTATGTCTCTGGTGGCTGGAACTGTGAAAGAAAGAGATTAAAAAGCTCATTTCAGCTCTTTATCTGCACAGGGGCAATGTTAAGTTGTGCTGTTTGATCTGTACACAGGTGTGAGAGTCTTAGAGTCACTTTCAACACATTTCAACAAAGCTCTGAGGAAAGGATTTATCCTTTAACTGCTCAGACTCAGACACAGGGGAGAATAAACATCTTTGGCACAGCCCAACACAAGCAATGACTTTATGAGAGCTGCCAAAAGAATGGTTGCTAATTTTCTGGTTTCATACACTAGACATTTACAATACAAAGAATATTCTTTGCCTAATTATAGTAATTGCACAGTAATCAAAAACTGGCCATAAATGACTACGGCTGTTGTTTTAGTTTAGGTATATGTGATCTATGATTACAGATCAATTCATGCACATCTTGGCAATTTCTTCTGTCCATCTCTAATAAAATTTGCCCTACCTTTCAATACATATTCATCAAGGCTTCTGAAAACCGCTGTGCATTAGAGAGGAAGCTCATCACCCAACTTCACTGCAGAAGGTCTCAGCAATTTACAATGGAAAAATATACCAGTGGCAGCAGCTCTGAAGTCTGTGTCATTTCCCTTCCGAGCAGTGGTTTTTGTCCTTTGCGGAGAAATAAAGCAGCACTTCAAGGCAGCCAGACCTCAGCCTGCGTCAGCTGTGCTGCTCCACAGGCAGGACAGGTCCTGCCTTCAGCCTTCGAGCCAGCACACAGAGAAAGGCAATTCAAAGGAGCAGTGTGTCCCTCTGAGCGAGGTGGAACAAAGCTGTAAGGGAACACATCGTGGGTACCCTCACACCTCAAGCCCAGATGGGAGGGGAAATGAGGAGTCCTCATCAAGAGCCCCTGCTGAACCACAGGTGCAATTACACAAGGGTTTACCTGAAAGCAAAATAAAACTCAAGAAAGCAGTGCTTCTGTCCATGATATCAATACTGAGTCTCTGCAGCTGAAAGTGTTTATTTATGTAATAATAAACCTATAACAGGGCTGCAAAGATGCCTTTCACGTGGCTGCCTCCAAAACAAACCCGTCCAAACCAAGTGACTGCCCACTTGCCTGGTTGTCAAACTCTGTGGCTGGGCAGGAACTCACTGTCTGGGGCAGAGGGTACACCCCCTCCTTTGAGGGATGTTGTTTGATTAGACCAGTTCAGGTGTAAAGTAAAACCACAACCTCAAAGAGGGTTTGAATTGCCATAGGTCTGACCCTTTTCCCTCCTTGCCAGTGCAAGACAGATGGGAATTACCCTTAAGACATAGATAACCTTCAGATCTTCGACTCTCTCATTTCATTCTCTCTCAGTCCTCACATGTCCAGCGTCCACTGACCCCCTATTCCCCAGAATGGGTCAGTAGAGGGAATCAGGGATCTGGTGCTTCTGTGCCCAGGGACATCCAGGCTACTCCTGCTGCTCCCTCACCACCATGCTCAGAGCTTTGGCCTCAAACCAGTTTCTGGGCTGGGCTGTGACCAGCACGAAGGAGCTGCAGAGCCAGGTCTGGCAGATGGTGAATCCAGGCTGTACATCTTGAAACATGACTTGGCTCAGCCAAGCCAGCTCCAAAATAAACCCTTATTAAACTGCATTAGCCATTGCACATGAAATTCTTCTGATTTAGCACTTATAGGCTGGGGCACAGGTGAGTCCTGGAGTCCTTCACTCCCAATAACAAACACTCTTGATGGGACTGATCTCGTGATTACAACTCTTACTATGTGCCAACAACAAAAAAGCTGCAGTTAAAACACAAATGGCAATGGTTGCTAAGTGACAGCATCCATATAGGCTTGTCACAGCCCTGAGACAAACAGCTGTGGCTGCACAGCAATCCTGTTTTGTCCATGTAATTGAGGATAAAAATGCTATTTTCATTACTGTCTGGTAACCTTAACTTTGACCTGTCAGAGTATTTTGTGCTTTAGATTCTGACAAAGAGCCCATGAAAACAAGGCTAAAGCCTCCACTGAAACCAGCTGAAGTGATTTTGATTCAAAACACCTTTAATATTGCATGCTCTTTCAACATATTTTCTTCCCAGTGAAATAGTACATAAGACAACAAGACTTGTCTGCTAAATGGTCCATTTCTGACAAACAGGCAGCTATCTGACAGCATTTCCATTGAGAGTCATGTGAAACAACAACAAAATCAACAAAATAACCCACCTGTCGGCTTCTAAAGTGAACCCATGGGCTTTGTTCAATCACTGAAAGTTTCTTCAATATTTGGAAAAAGTGGTGACATTTCAGAGCTGCAAACAATACATATAAATAAAGTATTTAAACTGTAAATTTAAAATCACATGAAGTGCTGCTTGAGCTGTTCAGGAGCCCACTATCCAGCAAGCCACAAAGGGATCACCTGCTCCAGTGAAAGGACGAATAGAACCAAAACACCCTCCTACCTGGGTGGAGTATTGCAACCCCCCTAAATTAGAGAGACCCTAATTAGCACACCTGGCAGCTCAAGGCAGCCAAGAAAGACTATTTCTTTTAAGAGAGGAAACCCAATACAGCACCAGGCTGTGCACAGTATCCTGCTCACCCTACACCACACTCCCACACGCTGCAGGAAAACCTGTTGGAGGCTGTGCTGGCAGCAGAGACAAAGGGACAGATCTGTCAGCATCCTGTGAGCAGATCAGAAGTGAGCAGGAAAAGCCACCACCAGGCTGCCAAATGGAGAGAGACATGCACAGAGAGGCAAGCTCAGCTCAGCACACACACACAGCCCAGCACACCCCTGGAGGCTGCATGGCACGTCCAGGCTGGGGTCAAACATCAGGATCAGCTTCAGCTGCCAGGGCAGAGCATCATGGTGTGAAACAGCTGAGCAGTGTGTGTGACCACAGTTACCTCAGCAGCAGTTCTCAGTGACTACTGAAGCTAATGATGCCATTTCCTAATGAATTCTCCTCTGCTCCATCCACAGGAGCCTCTATTTGCAGTGCCAGGAGTAACAGACCCAGTCCTGCTGACAGTTCTAACAACATGGGAGTTTCCAGTGCAGTCAAAGCTCATCCGTGTGGATAAAGCCAGTTGACTGTTGACTGTGCTCACTTATCTCCTTGTCAGCACAGTAAACACTTCCACTTTGCACACTGTACCAGAGTAAAATGTGATTTTTTTCCCCCCCTCCCTCCATATTCCATCCATAAACACAGCACTTCCCGTAGCCGTTCCCATTCCTCAGATTGCTTCACCACAGTCAAGAAAACGAGCTGGTGTTAAACCCCTGTGTTGCTGCTCTCCAAAGCCCACAGCACAGGGTGAACGCTGCTGTGCAGACAAAGGTCTGACTTTCCCTTAGGAGCAGTGAACGAGGCAGCTCCGAGGTGTCAGTGCCGACTGGCTGGATGAAAGGCACGTCCTCGGTGGCGCTGGAGGGCAGACAGCTCAGCCTCGCCTCTGCTACAGACATGGCACCACGGGGGAAAAACAGGGAGAGAAACCTCCTGTCACCCTAATTCCTGTTGAGAACTTCTGCCCCGTAGGGATCAGCCTTGCCTTCCTCCCGACTTTGGGAGCATCTTCTCCGCCCTCTATTTATTACAACGAGATCAAAGATTCATCTCCATGGAAACGTCTGAGCTCAAAGAGTTTCTGCACTACAGCTTTACATCCTGCACGTAGGGCTTGGCACTGTGTTTTGAAACAGAAGCTTTGACATGATCAGCATTTGGATCTCTACAGAAATGGTTTGATTAGTAATAACCAATAATGAGTGAAGCGTGGGGCTGTGTGTGACTAACACACACTGCAGAGTGGAACTGCCCTTCTGTTATGGCATCTGTGGTCCACGGACCCTTCAGCTTCCCTGCTGTTTCCCTCATGTTCAGAGCAGATGAGGGACACTGACATGGGTGTTCTTCAATAGTTGGCACCTCAGGACTTTGTCCCCACATCTCAACTTTGGTAGGACTTCCAGCAGCTGTGGAGATCAGATCAATGTGGGCAGAGCTGCTGGAGCTGCTTGGATTCACCCAATGGAAACAACAAGTGGCCCAACATCCAGCCCAGCAAATTCATGAATTCTGCCTTCAAACTACTGCCTCTGGACCAGCAGTGGCTGGGGCACTGGAGCTGGATCATTCCAGTCACATCCCTCCCAGCAGCACTGAACTCCAATTCCTTCAGCTCAGTCACTCCTACAACTAGTTCCCAAGAGAGGGAAAATAAAAAAAAAAAATAAATTAAGTAAACCAGACATGTTTAATGCTATTTTTGTTCCCTGTTCAGTTCACCACATGGTCACACAGACTGTTAAACTGCCGTACTGGGGGCAGGAGGGACCAGCCAGGAGGAAAACTATTCCAAGAGCCACGGAGCTGCTGCCGACAGAACGGGGCCACGCAGCCACAGCCTCGCAGGAAAACCCGGATTCTGCTCGGCTCTCAGAGAAAGAAAAGGAGGGGAAAAGGGAGTAAAACAGAACTCACTTCCAAGACTCACCTTTTCACAGGCATGTCCTGAGATGGATGAGCAAGGCACGGAGAGCACGTGGGGCTGCACTAGCCCCGGAGCAGAGCTGATATCGTCCACCTGGAGAGCATCCGCTGGCACCTGGGGCAGGAGGCAGCCCCATCTCCCAGAGCTGCCAGGGGCAGATCCTGCTCCTGAGGAAGTGAGACCACATCTCACGACTGCCTGCAGCAGTGCTGAGCCCCAAGTTGCCCATATGCACGCAGAATGTGATTTTTATAATCATATTAAAAAATTTCAGAATAGCAACTGTGCAGAGAGCAGTCCAGCTGCCAGCATTTAGCCTTATCCTAGGGCACGGGCAGAACACGCCAGCCACGAATTAATACTGCATAAGCTGCACCATGCTGAGTTTCATAGCTTAATTATAGAAGAGAAAGCAATAATCAGGGGATCTGTAAGGCTAATAAATGTTCTGAGAACACCAAATGTGACACAAGAGCCACAGCCAGTGCGACAGGACATGAATGCACTTAAAAAGCACATTAATTACACACCGTGTATTAATTCACAGCTGGTTTCCAGTGACAGAACTTGGCCTTTCTCCACCTTCTTAGCACCACCAGGCACAAGGGGATCATCACCCAGCCCAGAGCAAACTGGGCTGTGGGCTACCCACCAGCAAAAACTCAGCCGACCAAGACACAGAGATTAGCTCTGACTTAGAGCTCTGCAGCCCTGTGGCTCTGCCCTGCCTCACACCTTAGCCAGGCTTAGCACTCCCACCTGTCCCTGCCCCGGGAGGTTTCTGGGTCAGTGACGTGTCCACCCGACTGCACAGCACGAATCACCTGGCCAAGGACAGCACAAAGACAGAATCAGCCCCCTGGCAAATTCTCCATGTGTCTCTGCAGCAAAATACTTGAAAGCGCTTCTGTTTCTCAGTGCTTCCAACTATCTTTCCTCTCCATCTCGTATTTCATGTCACTGCAGGGTTTAATTATGCAGACAGCTCATTGCAAGGCTTCCCCTCCCATTCACAGACTTGTCTCCATCTATGGGGAGTGATTCTGTGGGAAGGGCATGTTTCAGACTACTTACCACATGAAACTTGATGTCTCTGCATCTCTGTCTCAGGTATAACTGCGATAAACCTTAAAACAGAGACACCAGAGTCCTGTAGACCAAGATGCCAATGCAGGACATGACCCAGCCCTGAACTGTTGACATCAGCAAGACAGTCCTTGAGCTGAAATGTTGCAGGACTCGGTGCCAGACAGGTCTGCATATATAGAAACTTGAAATGCTCCCAGACATTAACTTCTGCCCAATAATTCATTGTATCAAAAAAAATTCCCTATCTGTAAATCTCATCCTCTATAAAGAGCAGCTCTTCACAATTCTCTGCCCAAAGATGTATTATCAAAGATCCATTTCACAAGAAATAGCTACCCTTCTTTACTTCCTAATAATCCCAAATTTAACTATGTCCTACTTAACACCTCCTCTGAAACCAGGAAGCGAGATGCTATTTCTGCTGGCCTCAATAAATGGACTCTGCTGAATCCCCGGGAACACCCAGACCAGACACCAGGCTGAGTTTAAGTCCTGGGATGGATTGTTCAGGCAGCAGCCTCCTCCTTCCTCAGTGTTCCTAAAGCCTAATCAGGAGCCAAGAAGAAACAATCGTGGAAAAAAACCAAACAAACAAAAACAACAAACAAACAAAAAATAAAGACAAAAGATAAACGATCACACTGTACGTTTCCCAGATCTTCTAAGCCAGACCAAATTTGTACAATGAAGTTGCATTCTCCTTGCTGTAAAAATATGTATCTGCCCCCTCTTCTGCCTCTGCAACCATCTGGGGACCTGAAATCATGATTTCCTCATGGGAATGAATCATGGAGCATTCACACTGACTTCCTACAGACAGACTTCAAAACACAAAATCAGTAGTGAAAAGTGACGAAGACCCTTAAATTTTCCTAAGATTGGCACAAGACTGTCTTGGACCAGGTACTGCCTAGTTCTGTGGGCTGACATCTCTTCTCAAGGGTCTCCAACTCCAGTAACAGGTTTTAACTCTGAATAAACCTGTGGTATTAGAAGCTGTCCAGATGCACATGCAAGCCTGATCTAGCAACTTATTTGCAAATAAATGGCTCCCTTTCATTGCCCTGCAGATCTTCTGCCCAGTGTTTTCATATTCACTCCAGAGCTGTTCTCTTTTTCTCTCTCTTATCTTTTCCTCCAGCATCAGCTGTGGCAGCAGATTGCACTCACTGACCAAAGAGGGGTTGGGCTCTCTCTGTTTGTTCCTTAAAGTCTGTGGCACTGCAGTAGCACCAGCCAAACACTTGTTTTCATGAAAGCTCCTCCCAAGCCTGCCAACAGAGCCTGGACTGTGCCAGGACACAGTAGGGAGGGACAGTTTTGCTGGTCTGGCACATTTCCAGACAGAGCACGAGCACTGCCTTGGGGGCACCAAAGCCCCCACTCCATCACCTACCAGAAGGTGCCTTCTGCTCTCTTCTCCTCTTCTTCCACTTCCCACTGAGGGAATGAAACTGTTCTTCGCTGCTGCTGGTCCCAGCTGCCTCACCTGGATGTCTCCAGGGAATCATAGAAAAATGGGAGGACCACACCTTCGTTGTTATCCACTCATGTCTCCATGAGGTTCATCCACAGGACCTTGTAGGGAAGGGTGATGGAGAGGGCACAGGCAGCACAGCAGGGCATGTCCTGACACACAAATGGGATGGTTTGGGTAGCACCCAGGGCAGCAGCTGGGCAAAGGAGGGGCCTTTCCACAGCACCAGCACAATGCCCTGCATTTTTATGATATCAGTGGAGGAGACAAGGAGCATTTCATCTCCCTTCCACAGCTCCTGATGTATGGCAGGGAGCCAAACCAACTGATTTCAGTCAGGAAGCACAAAGCTCCTGTAGCCTTGTCAGCCCTGGTCCCTCAGATTCTTCTGTTCAAGGTGAAATCCTGCTTTAATAATTCCCCATCTCCTCCTTCAGATCCTCTTTTTGCCAGCACCAAACCACCAGATCTTCAACTTGCAAAGGGAATGAACCTATCCCCAGACAGGTCTGTGCTACATCCTCCCAGTAGTTCCCAGGATGGGAACTCTCAGTCTCCTCTGCAGACCAGTCAGTCCTGTTTCTGCTCCTTTCCATCCCATTAATATGTAGGAGATCTCACCCCTTGGCTTTTGGGCCTGTTCCTTGTAGCAAATTTTGTGGTTGCCTCATTTCCACAGAGGCAGCAACATCAGACTAGATTCTTATTTTTTGTTTGTCCATTCCCTAGATCTCCTTCTCGTGCACACCACAGTCCAAAGGTGAAGCAGCTCCTTGCCCAGCTTTGGCTGCAATTGCTCTAGAACTAACATCAAAGTAGCTGCTAGGAATTCTATGGTGCTGTCCAAATGTGGGTCAGAGTTTTGTGGCTGAGCAGCAGAGAAAGAACGTGAGCTGAAGTCATGTTGATCTCTCTAGACTGCTGTTAATGTACAAACTTTCAGAAAGTTTGCTTGGGCCCACTTAGGCTTTGTGATGGCAGCCCAAGCTGAAATTAAGAGGCCTGGCCCCTTCAAAACTGCCTCAAGGATACAAACATGCAGAAATAACACCCTGACTTTTGAATAGCCAGAACTCCAACAACAGGAGAATATTTTGCTCCTGCAGCAAGCGATTTGCTTTCAGAAAAACAACTGCACTGATATGAGAGTGCAAACCCCTGGGAAAGAGCCCCTGCAACAACTGACCGATGCTGCCTGGGGTCATCCACCTTCAGCTGGGCTTCAGCAGCCGCACATCAGCCTGGGGTGACAAATATAGAGACACCCAGCACAGGACTCCACCACCAGCCTCACCTGTACCAACACCTCACCTTGGCTGGCAGGACAGGGCAAAAAAGAACCCTATCAGACAGGCTGGGTCTGAGTAATCCCCTGGCTGCCCTTGTTCAGCTGCTGTTCAGAAGGGGACAACCCAGAGCAGCACCATCCAGGAAGGATGTAGAAATACACATCAAGAGTACAGCCTTTGAGTCATTTCCTAAAATCTAGGTGGGGCCACAAAGTCACCTCTTCATCTTCTCAGTGCAGAGACCACTACATGTCACCCCCTTCTTGCTCTGTTGAACCCAGAAACAGGTGCTTGATTTAAGCCCATTTGAGGAAAGGTCTTTTCTTAAATAGAAAACGCTATCACATGGGAAGACTTTTCCTTTCCCCAGAAATATGTTCCAGCAGGTAATCAACTTTATTCTTTAAAAAATTAATGCCTATTTTCTCAATTCAGTTTGTCTGGGTACAGCCTGCAGCTGTGGGTTTGGGCCATACCTCTTCTCCCTGGCTCCCACAGCTTATGGGTACCTGCCTTTTCTCCTCATGGACCTTTTTGTGTATCTATATGATTTTCTTCAGCTAAACAGCGGCAGTTGTTTAAATTCCAGTCTTAGGCATTGGTTTGGGGATTTTTTCATTCTGCTTCTCCCTGAGGGCTTGCTGCTCCATGAAGTTTCCTGCACTCACCTGCCCCAGGCAGGCACCACTCTATTTTGCATCCTTCTGCACAGAGACAACGCATCGCGGTCTCTCCAGGAAAAACAATTTGGCATAAACAATTGAGTTCAGAGCAGAATAATGACTGCTGCTGATCACTGCAGATAAAGGCCACTTGTGGTGTGCATCACACCTCTGCTGTGACCGGCTTTAATTGTAGCTGAGCTAATTCTGAGTGCAGCCACCCCACTGTCCTGCTCCCTCCAGAACCTCAAAGCACCATCCCTCCAACTCACTGTGTGTCTGCCCCCTATAATGCCTGGTTGTCTTCTCATCCAATTTTTGACCACTTCCTTCTCTGTTCCCCTTCTACTGGTCTTCTCTTAATAAAGTCAGAGAATGACTATGTGGCTTTTCTTATCACTTTCTTTGTCCCTACTTCCATCTCCCTCACTAGGCAAGGACTACCCGCCTCCTCCTGTGCCTTCCCAGGATGAATACATCGTTATGAGAACATTTAATAAAAACACCAGTCCTGTTTTACCTCTGTTGGTCAGTCAGTGGGCTGAGAGCTAAGCCAACTATTCATTATTAAGTTTACACAAGAAGTTTCTTAACAAAATAAATTATGTATTTTTGGAGCACACTCTATCAAGTGGGTCTGGTTTTTAGTTCACAGCCTCCTGGAGTAGGAACCGGCTCTTTGAGGCTGTATGGTTCTAAACATGTTGACGGTGTACTTGGAGCAACTTGCAAATAGATAATTGAAGTTAATTAATACAAATAAACTCTAATTACAAGCAGCAACCAATTAAAACGGCACAGAGGGCATCTCCTGGGGTAGCAGCTGAAGTGGAAGAGGATGCTACTCCAAGGCCTTAGGACTCCCTCCTGCCTTCCCCACACACTGAATCTTGGGGAGGTTTTCCACAAGGAGGATTCACGAGCAGCCGCTGCTGCCAGGAGAAGCTGCTGCTTCGCCTCAGCCTGATTATGAGAGCAGCAAATTAGGGCAATTTTTCATGAATGATGCTGTCAGTGCCTTAAGAGCAATGCAGGTCCCGGGAACACAGGCTGCAGCACGCAGAGATGGCCTTATTCTGGTGCTTGCTAACCCTGCAGCACAGCACATGCTCACCTGCCCACTTCCATGGCCACCTTGGCTCCAACAGGATGTTCTACTGGCCCTTGCAAAGCCTGTGGCTGTGCCAGGTGTGCCAGTGGCATTTGGGCACTACATCTCCTGAGGCTATAAAATGTTTCTGGCTTTTTTTTTTTTTTCTTTTTTTTTACTAATTTCAGTTTATGTCACTTAAGGACACACTTGGGTCCCAGGCAGGGTATTCCTTTTTCCTTCCATCTCCAGATGGCAGAAATGAGGGATCAAAGCACTGAAGGGATCAAAACATGAAAGACAGAATAAATGAAGCCATGAGGAAATGGGAACAGAGATCCACTCCTTTAACGTAATTAACCTTTCCAAGAACAGATAATATTCCCAAATTAAAAGACATCGTGGGACACAGAAATGCATCCAGGTCATGTGGGATGATGCTCTGAGCGAGGCATCAAGGCAAATGCAAACGCGGCTCCCAGGGCGGGGATGGCACCAGCCGCCGGCAAAACCGGTCTCCAGACACCGCTCCTCGCCCAGCTCTCATTAGAGCAGAGATTAAAGGGTTTCCATCCCCCGGCACCGCCGCGCTGCTCAGCCTCGGGCTCTTTCGGGAATGCGCTTCCCGAATCCGGGGCTGACTGCGCTCCCGCTCCTCTCCCANGTCTCTCACCCCGTGTCTCTCAACCCGTGTCCCCCATACCCGCACCCTGTGTCTCCTATCCCCGCACCCCGTGTCTCTCACCCCGTGTCCCGCACCTCGTGTCCCCCCAAGCCCCGCGGGCTCCCCCCGGTTCTTGCCCCTCGCAGCGGTAGGAGGCGGCTCTGAGCGGCCGCTC
>VXAU01001960.1:820685-882602 GCA_013399695.1 Formicarius rufipectus | reverse complement strand
CTCTCGGCGGCGAGGCCGAGCCCCGCTTTGCTCCCCCTTTTCTTCTTCTCCTCCTCCTCCTCCTCCTGCCGCCGCTCCTCCTGCCGCCGCCGCTGCCGGGCTCCGCTCCGCCTCGCCAGCCCCGCGCCGGTGCCCCGGCCCTGCCGCACTCCCGGCCTCTGCAGCCCCGGCCCGCCGGGCGGTGAGTCCTGTTCTGCCCCCCCGGGCACGTCGTGGGGGTCGCGGGGTCACCTTCGTGGAGAGGAGGGCACGGCCCGGTGCGGCGGGACCCCCGCGGCGAGGGAGAGCGGGCTGGAGCATCTCCGTGTGATGAGCATCGCTCCCGGGGTGAGGGTGGTGGGGCTCGGGGCATCCCTCGCGTGATGGGCATCGCTTCCCCGGTGGCGGGCATCGCTCCACGGACAGTGGTGGCCGTGCTCGGGGCATCCTTCCTCGGTGGTGGCGGGTCTCTCTGGGGGCATCTCCCACCGGGGGCTCGGGGCTGCGCTCCGGGCATCATTCCCACGGGCTCCGGGGGTCCTGTCCGGGCACTCTCTTGGGGTGCCGAGGCCGTCTTTGGGGCTCCCTCCTTGGGGTTTGGGTTATAAGGGGCTGTGCTCGGGGCATTCTACCCCGTGATATCGGGGGCTGTGCTTGGTGCATCGTCCCGGAGTGCTGGGGGAGTTATTCCTTCCTTGCACCGGGGATCAGCATCAACAGCCCCTTTTTCCACATCAACGGAGCTGGGGGGGCTCAGGTGTCCCAGGAGCAGCACCTGCTTCTGCAGCGCTTCCAGAACATGCCTCTTGCCCAGCGAACCTCTGGCTGTTAGAGCTATCTGGTGGTCAGGCCACAGCTGACCCCTACAAAGACTCAGGTTTAGGGTCTCTCATTGGCACCCTCAGCCACGCAGGTCGCAGTAACACCTTGGAGCCCTCTCCTTCTCCTCGGCTGTAAAATACCCACAAACATCCCCTGCCCGGCGGCACCACTTAAAAAGCACTTGATGTCGGGAGGAGGCACAGCCTTTCCGTGCTTTTATACCGTGTGATGAACCACTTCTACAACGCCTGTGCTCAAGGGAACACCTCCCCACCCATAGCCTTACCTGGTGGGGCGCTCATCCACATGGAAAATACAACCTGTCTCCTGGTTAACACTGGGGTTGTCTCACAGAGATCATTTAGTCTGTCTAGACAAATATGATGAAGAGCAGAGTGCCTGGAGCTGTGAGTGATCAGAGCTCGGGTATCTCTGCAGTGCTCCGTTGTTTGTAGAGCTCTGATAGACGCTGCTCGGTGCTTTTGGGTCTTTGGTTTGCAAGCGCACAGCAAACTGCCGTGGACTGGGGAGGTTTGCTCCATGTAAGAGCAGGGGAAGGAGAATGCAGCCAGCCCTTCAGCACACATGCATGGGAGAAGCACCACAGGCAGTGTAACCAGACTAAAACGAACAGAGAAAGCACTGAAAATGGTAAATAAATGGGGGAATAGGGGGAAAGACATATACTGTCAGCTTACTTTCTGAACAGAGAAGTTCATGAATGCTTGTGTGACACTTAGAGAGCCTCAAATAGCAGGGAATGAAAAAAAGCAGCAGCACTATGTATGAGCATAGAATAAATAAAATCCTTAGAACAGAAGACTCAAACTCAGGATAATGTATGTCCTCAATACATACTAAAATGAAGAGCAGTGTACCGAGGCAGCAGGCTTTCACATTAAACAAAATCAAGGGTAAAGTGGATGTGTATGTGTTCTTAAATACTTAAGAACACTTAAATAAGAATATTTAAATAAGGACACATGAAAGCATCTGTCTCCATCTTAGGTATTTAATGACCTTTAAAAATCAAGTTTTTCATCTCACAAACCTTTTTTGCATGTTGTTGAGTTGTCCATCTGAGTAGTTCAGCAGTCCAAGTTCATTTATAAGGCAGACTCATGGGAGGACAAACTTCCAGCACTGAGCCTTGTGGCAAATAACAAATCAATCACAGTTCCAGCAGGGCAGGTAGATTCTCCTCCTAGTAAATGTATGTGTGAATCCCTGAAGGTTTCCACAGCACCAGGAATTACTCTTTTTGAGAGAGCCCACATATACCATCTGTTTCCAAGCCACAAACGTACTCTAGAGACATAACACATATTATTGGGGTTATTGTATTGCAGTATTATTGGGATCTGGCAGTACATGAGGCCAGGAGGCTTAATCTGACTTTGTGGTCTGGAACACACCCATATCTAATTCAGTGTTTTGAGACTGTTAAATGTGAAGTGAACAGAGGATGCCACACTTCTGTGTGCGTGCAAATGCAGCGCTGATCAGATCCAGAGTGTATTTTCTCCATGAGCGGAGGGGACTGATTGTGGGAAGTGCTGAGCATCTCAAAATTCCCTCCATTTCAGGACTGGACCTGGCCAAAAATATTTGGTGTGACCCCAGTGAGCTCGGCAGACAAAGCCTGGCTCTGCATGAGGGGCTGTGATGAGCTGGACCAGTCAGAATTTTATTTGGACCACAGTTCCTCAGTCAAGAAAAATCTCTTTCTATGTGTGTCAACAAATAAATTGAGAAAATGGCTTTCAGGCTGTCATCAGTGCAGCACTGGGAAGGAGAGGCTGATGCTCGAGCAGCAGTTACAGACACCAGCAGCAAAGCTCTGGGAAAGAGCTATTAAGCAACTAGGACATGTGTTGATAATTAGTTATCACTTGTTATGTTTGCTCTGGGCTTTTCATTTCTGTTGACTGGCGATGAATTTTCTGCACTATCACTGCTTGTTTACAGTACAACACCTAACCAAGGCAATTAATCAGTTTTAAGAGACTCTGCTAATGTCCCTCTGACACACAGAGAGCCCAGTTAAGTCAGTCTGCCTTCAAATACTTCGGAACAGCTGAGAGGGGAAGGGAACGGAAGGAGTCTCCTGTGCATCTGCAGCCTGCAATGCCTGTGGGAGAGTCAGAAACTACAAGTTGACTTGTAAAATAAAAAAACTTTGGAATGACCAGCTTAAAAAACTAAACCAAAACCATATATATACAAAATACAGTCTCTACAATGTTAGGGCCAAATTCCATACTAGTGTGAGGGCCAAATAAATCCACTATGCACTGAGTGCCCTTTCTGGACCTGTACATCCTAGAATTTCTGCACGCAAGACCCTTTCTGTCCTGTCAGAATATCCCAAATGAACTTGCACTGTATGTATTGCTTTGGCCTTTGAGAATTACCCTGTTACTGTCAACCCCAGGCATATATATCCAAGAAACAATGTCAATATATTACAGAATAAATGACATATCTGTGAATTACAAAAAGAATAATTCATAGGTAATTTTCAATTACAGAGAATAATTTATAGGTGTCTGATTTGCAAAGAGAATAATTTATGAGTAACCTGAATTGCACATGAAGCACATTAGCAGGTTACTGTGGGAAAGGGTGGTTATCTACTGCTCAGCTGTCACGTGCTGAGCCTGGATTTTGGGGCACCTCATGTGAAAACACTCACAATGAAAAAAAACTGTGTCAACTTCCATAGTATACAGATTTGTGCAACATGCCCCGTCTGATCTGAAACCTCTGTATGGTACTGAAAGCCAGACACACAGAGTGTGTTGTCCTTGGAGCTCCTGCCTCACATCCCACCCCATGAGCAGAAGGGTCACAACTGGGCTCCTCCAGCACAGTCACTGGAAAAGGCTGTTCCCAGCAGCAAAGGGGCCCAGTGCCCAAACCTTGGGTTGTGTGTCTCCTCTGCACTGCATGGATGTGATGATGAACAATAGGAAACACACAAATAACAGAAACAAAGAGAAGGGTCTCCGTGGACTGGGTGAGCATTCCCAGCACAGGCTGGCTCCTTCTCTGCCCTCCTGGGAGCCTGTGGGTGCCAGAATTCCAGCACATGCTTCATGCTGCACAGTTGGGCATTGTTCCTTCATGTCATAGGATCACTAAGGTTGGAAAAGATCTCCAAGATCATCAAGTCCAATCTTCATGGACTTCAGACGATCCAACAAAGGAAAAAATACCATGTTAGCAAATGGTTGCAAGATGGAATGACAAAATGCCATTTGGGAATAGGATGGTAAAGTAGAGAACGGCGTGGGAGTGGATGTGATGAGTGTCTCCATTTTCAGCAGGTCTTTGCATTATTATCTTACTTAAAGCATTTTCTCAAGTGCAACTATAAACTATTGGCATTTTAAATATAAAGATTTACTTTCCCCTCCCCATGACTTGTTAGTCCTGTCCTACAGCTTGTCACTGAACAAGAAGCCAAATTAGCTGCTTTTTACTTTAAAGGCATGATGTCTCCTTCCTAAATAAGCGAAGAGCAGAAGGATGCATTGGTGCTTCCATTTCTTCAGCCCCACTTTGGCATCTAAAAAACTGAGGGAGTAGGGCAGGAATATCCCAGCCAAAGTGCCATTCCCTCCTGAAGCACAGCAACAGGGATTTATCCCAGGCACCCTCAACACAAGAGATAAAATTACAAAGCCCTGTTGAACTCTTCAGCTAAAGAAATGCCATATCCATAGATTAGATCAAGCACCATTAACATCTACTACAGTCAATGTTGTAAAACGGCTTCTTTTTTCAACTGCTGAAGTTGTCCATGAAAATTTTCTGAAGCATTAATTTTCTCCAGTGAAGTATTTTAGAAAAGCTTGCTATTGAGGAGCAATTGTGTTGGATTTGGAAAGTGTAGAGGGTGGCTGCTATTTTTTTGGAAGCAAACCCAGGTACTCCAGGAGAAGGAGGCACATGTCACTCCAGGCTGACTCTCTGCAAGCAAATTCCTGTGCTTGAGCTTCTGAATCACTAAAGCGTCACCATGGGCATCCTTGGGCATGGTGAACGTCACAAAACATCCTTATCATAGCTGGGAATGTCTGGAGCTGGGTGAATGTCCCCTTTTAGGGAGCCTTGGGAAACAATGTATGTCCCATAGCTTTGGGCTCACACTCTCTTCCATGAAGAGCCTGGGGGGAACACACACCACCAGACTGTGTATTCATTGTGTTTGCTGCCACATCCATCCACTCTCTGCTGCTTCCCATTTAGCAGAGAAAAATCAGTTCATTTTCTAACCAGCTCCTCCTGCCCAGACCGACACTCCAGTTATTGCCCACAACACTGATGAAAGAGGCTCCAGAAACCTCTTTTGACAAGATCACTCCCAACCTGGACAGAACACAAAGCCTGTCCCTCATGTCCCTGGGAGCACTGGGCAGGCAGTAGCTCACAAGATCACCTCCTCAGAGAGCTGAGTATTGCTAATGGTTTCCCAGTGAAAGTTCTGCATGTGACCAGGAAAATGATGCTTGTATTTAAAGTTTGTGCAGAACAAGTGAAATCTTGTCCCTTAGGAAAATCTTCACCTTGCCCAAGGCAAAACTACTGATGACTTGGTGGGATCAAACTCTCACTTTGTCCTCCCAAATGTGGAAGCAAGTCAGGAGTGTAGATTCAGGTGACAAAGCACAGAACAAGCTCACACAAAGTCTTGCTGCTCTCTGTAAAACCCAGCAGGAGCAATTTGTGCTTTTTGGGGGCAGTAAAAAGAGGTGTCTGAGGAAGCATCACAGGTTTGATTTCTGAGCTTTCACTGGATTAGGGCCCTTGTACCCCTTCAGATCCTCCCGTGCAATCTGTTGTCAGCCTTTAATGCAGCAAAACAAAAAGCTGGCAAAAATGAAAGAAAACTGCTTTCCTACTCCATCTCTAGGCTACATGCCCTTTGAGACAAAAAAGATCACACAAAACCAGTCCTTCTAAGGACTGTTAATACATACACATCTCTTCCCAAGGGTTAGATGTGAAGGAATTGAGTGTTAATTTTAATGGGCTTCCACCTTCCTCCTACAGTGCAAACTATCTCTGCATAGCTGAGGAAAGGCTCTGGCTCATGTTGGTGCTATTTTTTTAAATATTGAATTTTCTTAATTAGACTGCTGTCCTCAGGGGCCACTGAATGTCATTTACCTGGCAGAGCTAAGCTGCAGACCTACTTAAATTATAGACTTAACCAATTCCTCCTCGAAATATTTAATCTCTTGTTTTTTTCTGTAGTGCTGGTGTTTTAACAGTGATGGTCAGCAGCTGATGCATTTGGTATCCACCCAGAAAGCTTGTCTGGCTCCTTTTAAGTTACTATTAACTTGTCTAGTAGAAAATGGCACTTATTCCTAGAAACTCTATGCTTTTGTGCACATACACCTGTGTATTTTTCATTCTGATGTGTACAGGTGGAGCACTTACCTATGGTAGGCAACTTTTCCCGAAGTATCACTCCAAAATACTCCAGTTCTTCTTGGAACAACCTCCTTACAAAAAAGAATAGTGTCTTTGGAAAAATCCAGACCTAGGCTGCTCATAGGGGCTGTGTTGACTCTTTTTCTTCGCTTTCCTCGAGATGTCAACTGGTATTTCCATAAGTGCATAAACTGCAGTGGAAAATAGGTGCTTGACTCACAGCTTTGGAGAATGCCAGCCTTGGAAAGGACCCTGGAGAGGACATTTCTGGGATGCTCTGAATTAATTTCTTCATGCTTCAGGCTTTCATTTGTTCTTTATTTACCACTTTACATCATCCCCAGCAGTGCTGATGCTAACATGGTGTGACATGAAGCTATTCATGAGGTGACATGGTGGCAGTGGGCCCGGCTGTGTCTGGCTAGAGAGGCAGCACCAGCACACACGAGTCTCACACACCACGTCCCACCTGTGGATCAGGCAGGGAAAACCTTCCCAAATCCTGCAGCCTCACAGCAGCACTGTGAGCCAAAAGGTGCCCAAGGTTGATATCTAAGATTAAAAGCTGTCAGAGGAATTTGTCAGCAGCAAACAGCTGCTTTCACTGGTGACAGGTAAGTCAGAAGTGCAGATAGAGGTAGGTAGGTAGGTAGGTAGGTAGGTAGGTAGGTAGGTAGGTAGGTAGATAGATACCAACTGACCTCTTTGTTCCTGACACGGACCCATTCCGAGGAATGTGCTTTAGCCCCAGCAAAAAGAAGCATCACCTTCCCACATCCTGCGAGGTCCAGTCGCACCACACCCAGACGCATTTCCCATCCTACTGGGGCTTCAGGACAGACCACCAAAAAAACCAACCCCAAACCAATCAAACCACCTGATTTACTCCAAACTTGGGGCAGCATTTTGGGGCTGTGCATTCTTGAGCACCATCTACTGGCCCGGGGTCCGTGAGCCGGTGATGCGCACACGGGTGTGCGAGCCCTGTGACAGCTGCTCCAAGCACAGGGCTCCAGCCCAGCCCAGTGGTTGCAAGCTCCGTGTCAGAGCTCACGGATCGGGTGTTGGGGGCACTGCTGCGAGAGAGCAGCGTAAGGAGGAGGAGGAGGAGGAGGAGGAGGAGGAGGTGTGCATGTCCCGTGGCCCATGGCCGTGTCCCCCCGCAGGCGGTGCCTCCGCGATGCTGCAGTGCAAACACGCTCAGGAGTTCAGCTTCGGGCCCCGCGCTCTGAAGGACGCGCTCATCTCCACCAACCCCGCGCTGCAGGAGCTCTATGCCAAGGCTTTCTCCAGGGCCGAGAAGCTGTTCCTCTCCGAAGCCTACAACCCCCAGAGGACACTGTTCTGCACGTTGCTCATCCGCACAGCTTTCGACTGGCTCCTCAGCCACCCCGATGCTCCCGAGGACTTTGAGACTTTCTACCATGCCATGCTGAGGAGGAAGCAGAACTTCTGCCGAAAGCACATCTACCTGCAGCCTATAGGTAATGAAAGCTCATCTACCTGCAGCCTGTAGGTGATGAAAGCTCATCTGCCTGCAGCCTGTAGGTAACACAGGCATCCCTACTGAGCCACCTGGAAAGATACATGGGGGAGGTGGGGGGTGCTGAATGCTACTAACACCCTCTTCTAAGAACTAACCTGCAAAATGCAATTACTGTAGTGAACATAATTGTAGTAGCAAAGGCTCTGAATGCCCCCAGTCCAGAGGCACAAGCCATGATGACAACCACTGGTAGACCGGCCATATGTGCCCCTGGGTGAGTCTTGCCATAAGTTTATGCATATATATACACATAAATGTATATATCTAAATGTGAAACAATGCTGGAAAAAACCAGCATTTCCAGAGGTCTGTCCCTGATGGTTCATTAAACACAGCTGCCCATTCCTACATTAATCTTTCTGCTTAGCTTAAATAGTAGACAACCTTCCTAGACATCTGCTCTGCTAATGAGAGCATACTAATGCCTTGAGTCACCTCTCAGGAAGAGCTTGCTCTACTCCTCTGTATCCATAACCACCTAGAGGTATCTGCCACATCCCAGAATAAGCAATTAAATCCAGAATGACCCAGCCTGCCTCTTCCCCAGCAGCTGTGTCAATCCCCACAGAACCCCTTCAGACCCTGTGGTCACCCTGGCTGTAAGGGACTGATACCAGAGCTTCTCTTCTCAGACTTAATCGAAGGGCCTGCTGGGCTCTCGCTGCTGGATTCCCTGCAGAGCTGTGTCGAGTCTTTCTTCCTGGGTCTCCGTGTGAAGTGCCTTCCCTCCATCCCTGTCTCTTCTATTCACTGCTGCTACCGCCACAGCCGGGACTCGGACAGGGTGCAGCTCCACACAGGTAAGGGCCTGGCAGCAAGGAGCCCACAACGACACCAGCTTGGCACATGGGTACGAGCCCTCCCTTAGGAAATGCCTGAAACAGCCCTTTATTGCCTGAGCAGGGAGGGGGTGAGGAAGGGAGTGAAAAGGGAGAAATCCTGTTCCCATGGAAAGGCCAGAGCTTTGAGGCTGGAAACAGGAATGAAAAACAAAGTGACTTTCATCATATTTTCCTCTGCTGTTTGTATTTCTCAGTGCTGTTATGTTTAGGTCCAGCTCTGCAAAGCGATCGGATCAGCTCTGTGGGAAGGCACTGTTGATTTGGTGTAGCCTGAGCTCTCCCATCTCTTGCTCAGAGCCAAAGTAAATTAGTGGCCTGGGTGGTGCAGGTGGGGAGCTCACTGGCCTTTCATGTTAGGAAACTCGGGTTCAAGTGTCACAGCTCCCCAGGGAAACAGGTTTTCCAGCTGGCAGACTCGTGCTGCACAAACAGCCCTCTGGAAGGAACTGTTTGCAGGTACCGCGGGCAGCACGTGCTCAGCACAGACCCAGCACTGCAGCCACGCGGCTCTCCCAGCCCAGCTCTGAAGTGCCTGCAGGGAAATTCAGCTCCCAGGTGCTTTATTTCCATGGGTCAGTACTGAATTCACCTGCATCTCTGCCCTTAGCTCTGCTTTAACTCTGTACTCACCACCACTTCTGAAGTGAAGCCTGCTCCGATTTGAGGGGATGTGCTACACAGCTGTGGCTCTCCATCTGAGATAATGAACCCAGCAGCTCTGCCTGTCTGGGCCTTGGATTACACCCTCCTCCCCAAGAGCAGCAGGAACTCTGGCTCTTACATGTCTTCCAGGGATGCTTCATTTTAATAAATGTCTCTCTTGTATTTTTCCAGATGGGATCCTGAATTTCCTGAAGAACAATAAGCCCATGGATGCCCTGTGTGTCCTTGGACTCACTCTGCTGGATCTTTATCCGTGTGATACCTGGAGCTTCACGTTCAGCAAATTCCTGCCGGGACAAGGTGGGTTCGGTGTCCCGTGATGATTTAGCACAGCATGTGAATAAGGCAGCACTGCACCAAAACACCTTCCCTGGGAGGCTGGAATAGCCAGGTCTCACCTTAACATGTTACTGACTCCTTAGAGGAACTAAGTTTTCCCAGTCTAAAACTAGGGGAGTCAGGGCTTCTGATCCAGACAAAGGTAACCAAGGTGCTACAAACCTTTTGGGAAGTGGAATTCATCACACCCTTTGTGCTCAACTGGACTGTGCTCCCACAGCTGTATTTTCGTTTTGTGTAAGGTGAGTGTCACAAGAGAGCGGGTGCCTAACTTGTACTGCCCTCTCTTCACAGAAGTGGGAGTCTGCAGCTTTGCCAGGCTTTCTGGGGATTTCCCCCAGGCTGGTTGTAGCAGCTTGAACCCCACCACGCAGAAGGAAGAGTTGTGTGAAGTCAGCAAGGAGAGCAGAGACTGGACTTTGCAGTTCAGTGCCCAGGAGATGGTCCAGTGCTGTAAGGTAGGACCAGCAAACTCCTGCACCTCATGTTTCTTCCTGTGTAGGGTTAAGTATTTCAGGCCTGGGCATAATCCATGTTGCAGGAATGAGACTCTGCTCCCAGAAGGCACAGGCAATCACAGCTAAGGCCATGCACTTCATTCAGGCATAAAGAGCTTGCATTTTACTGCACTGTGTAGGCAACTCCTCCTGCCCTCACCACTGGAGCAAACAATATCAGCAGTTACAGTGAGGCTACAGGACTTACCTTATCATAGAATCACAGAACGGTTTGTGTTGGAAGGAACCTTAAAGACCATCTAGTTCCTACCCCCTGCCATGGGTAAGGGCACCTTCCACTACACCAGGCTGTCATGGAGCAACACTAAGACAGAACCCTGCCCAGCTCTCAGGCTCATGCTTGGGTAATCCTGAGTATCTTGCTTGCCCAGCATTGCAGGGGCAGTAGGATCTGTGAGCTGATTCAGTGTTTGGACGTTAATCAGAGTATCTGGTGGAGTTGTGTGTAGCGAATGGATGCCTGGGAAGGGGTGACTGCCTCCCTCAGACATTGGCATCCTCCATAAGGGGAGAGGTCCACGTGCCAGACCCCTTAAGTGGATGGATGAGAAAAATACCTCAGGCAGGTTTGCACATACATTTAAATGCAGATGCCCTTAAAACCCCTTCATCTCCAACACATTCTCTTCAGGAGTGATCTCCTCCCTCATCCCAGCACCTCCCCTGTGCCAGCTCTATCTCTGGTGTTCCTCCCAAAGCCGGCCCACGTGGAGCAGCCACATCAGCAGTGTTGATGCCATTTCTCTTTGCTCCCTGATATTTGCTCAGGATTTTCAAGTCTGAGGTCTCTTCCTGTAGTAATTTCCAGTGAGATTAGGTGGCAAAAGGAGGAGGAAGGGAATCCTCCATCCTCAGCCTTTCCATGGCTGCCAATTCCCAAGGCAGTCATGTTTGGCCAGCCGACTCCAGCTTCGTTTTTCTGCTTTGGCACAAACGTTAACAGCATCGGTTTTGGAAGGACCCAGATCTGTTATTGCCAATAGCTTCTCACAGATTCCCCACGTGGGCTGTGCTGCTCTTTTCAGACCCCAGTGGGACTTGGTGTTCCTCCTTGAAAAATCCCAAACCAACAAACCCCCTCCAAACACCACCCTGTCCTTGGGGAAGAGCAACAGCAGCACTGCCCTACAGCTCCGAACACGCTACAGGGGCTTCCCACAGCTGCTTCTCCCACACCCACCCTTCCTTCTCCCCAGTGCAAACACAGATGCTGAGGGAGCTGGGAGAAGGGAGCCAGGGTGTCCACTCACCTGAGGACAGCCTAGGCTGGAGGATCACCAGAGCTGGGCAACCAGCTGGTTAGACCTTCGGGGAGCGGGGAAAGCAGAGCACAGAGGAGGGGGCAGCGGAAGGGGGAACGACAACGCACTTCTGATTTCTGCTTTCCCGAAAGGTGACCTGCCACGAGATCTGCCACCTGATGGGGCTGGGGACGTGCCGCTGGCTGCAGTGCATCATGCAGGGGGCGCTGAGCCTGGACGAGGCTCTGCTGCGGCCCCTGGAGCCGTGTCCCATCTGCCTGAGGAAGCTGCAGCACGTCGTGGGCTTCAAACTCATCGAGCGCTACAGGGTGAGATACAGACCCCCAAGCCCCTTCTGGAGTGAAGGCCATGACATGGGACAGGGCAGGGGGCAGGGCAGCCCCCCAAAACACAGGTTTGACGTGCTGGAGCAGTACACGGTGAAGGCAGGTGCTCCCAGGGTGAGGGGCTAAGGAAGCAGCTCGCACCTGATCATGGGGATGTTGGTCACAACAAAGCACTTTGCACAAAGCTCCAGGGCTTTTGACTCTTCCCCTGGGACAATGCCATAGCCCAACCACGTTGTCCTACTCCCAAAAATGAGGTGGGGAAGGAAAGCAGATTCCAAGCCAGAGTGGCCACGAGCACTGATTCCCACAGCTACGCCCTTTCCTTTCCTGTGCCACCCTGGATTTCTGCCTCTCTGGGACTGCTGGGAATGGGGAGGAAATATTAAATGTGTAGTTTGCTGCAGTTCCTGTTTAAAGATATGAGAAAGGATCCCAAATTATTACCCCCTTATAAGTGTCCCTTCTCTCCCACTCATACAACTGCTTACACCACATTTAGATGAGTCAGGAATTGTGCTAGGACACCCTTTGCTCTGGTGAGGGTTTTCCACTTCTGCTCTGTAAAAAGTAGTATTTAAAAAGTAGGATTCAGTAGCCAAGCAGCTGGTGGAGTAGAAATAATGTCACCATTCTCACTCAGCATCCATCTTCTCCCTGGTTGTAATTCCTGTCCGACACACATCACATTCAGACAGGATTTTCCATGACTGCCTATTTTAAAGTCTGTGGGTTGTATTTGTAGCAAGACACGAGCAGAATGGAAAAGGGGATGCCTCTAGTTTCATTCAGCTTACAATCAGACACACAGAAGCATGGCAAAGGATGTGGGAAAATACATGTGGTTTTGCTACTTTTCTGTGATGCTGTCAGATCCTTCTCTGACTCTGTGGCAGTTTGGTCCCCACATCCACCCAAGAGGTGTTTAAATTACCCAGACTACCAGAGGAATAAACTCTGCTTCATTTATACACCCAGACTGTCAGCATCCAGCTAGTGCTTTCTAGAAGAGAACTGTCACCTGAATCAAGCTTTTCTGGAAACATTTTTGCCTTTACACCTGCAGCAAATACTGTAATTGGCTCAGCATTCTCCAGCAGCAGGGAACACAAACCTGAAGGAAGGAGACACTTGCCAAGTGTCATATCTGCTTCCTTGACAAGGCAAAGCTCAGCTAGATATAGTCCAGGCTGATATAAGAGAGTTGTGATAATCTCTCTAAGAGGCTTTGCCATCCTGTTGAGAGGAAGCATAAATGCCAGAGATGAATTAAATAGTTAAGGAACTTGACAGAAAAGAGCAGAAAGCATTCGGAGGCAAATCAGAGTGCAAAGTTAACTTGCCAAGCACGTTAAGTGCAAGTCTGAAGTCGTGTTTTCTTTTGGAAACTGTCAGGGATCCCCTCCTGCCCCACAACAGCCCCAGACGTCCTTAAGAACTGCAGGAAACGCCAGCCCTGAGCAGCAGGCAACACTGCTGGGGTCTGGGACTGAGACATTGCTGCGGGCAGGGCAGCACCTGGAGCAGGAACTCACTCCTCAGGCAGCAGGAAGAGCCTCTCCAGTTATTTATCTGATTTGCACTCGGAAACACACTCCATTTTTTTTCCATCACAGCTGCTTATTCCAGCATGAGCAATTTTGAAAACTGAAAGCAAATTAATTCTCCAGCTGTTTTCCCCACTCCAGCCAACCTTTCCACCTGCTGCTTCTGGGATGTTCTGGATGTAGCACCTGGATGAGTTTGCAGTGGCCACACACACACACACACAACAAGTCTTAGTGACATCCTTGGGGTGGTTATCCACTTCAAATGCTCTTGCCTGCAGGTAAGCAAAATACACACAGAGGTTATCCCATCCTTGCTAAACAGGAGAACACAAAGAAGCTACAGACCTGTAAACACCACCAAAGTTCAAATCAAGACACCATCCAAAGGATGAGACACTCAATTTTGGGGTTCTGGTAGTGATCTTGAGTCAGTCATCCCCTTCTTTTGCCTTGAATAATCCATATGCACTGTTTGAACATCTGCATTTCCACAGCTTTGTTTCTTCTTGGGAATTGGGCTGAGCAGTAGTTACAATTCCTTCCCAGATTCTCTATTCCTGGGAATTTTCAGAGACAGTATAAAAATCACAGGCTGGTTGCAGCTTTCCAGTAGCTTTGCTGTCCCCTGCCCTAGTCCAGCTCCCATTGCAGCTTCTGGCACCACTTTTGTTTTATAAACCCAGAGGGAGGGAAGGGCCACTGGAGGTGGGATGAGGCAGGAGAAAAGTTGTCCCTTTACAATTTTTCTTGTCCCAGAGGGAGGGGGCAGGGTGCATTAACTAAGCTGAAAGAGTCCATTTTATTCTTGTATGAAATTCTTCCCCGAGGCTTCATGCACAGACTGAAATGAGAACTCAGGCTGATTTCTCCCACCCACTCAATTTGAGCTCTTTATCCTCTCTGTCACTTGCCTGAAGAGAGAGCAATAGGGGAGGGAAGGGGGAGGGAGCAGTGGGGCACTGCAGGAGAAGGGAGCTCTGCAGGGCTGGCAATCTCCTGCCTGCTCCTCAAACATTGAGCTGAGCATGGACAGACCCAGCTCAGTGCCTGGCACACCAGGGGTGACGTGCCAGACTAATGCTGGCCCTGCTGATCCTTAGAGCAATCAAGGGATGTGCAAAGGTAGCAGCTGAGAGCTATGGAAAGTAAAGATGAAGAAATAGGCCACAGGAGTGTGAAAAAGCTGAAAAACATGCAGAGAAAACCCCAACACTGCCAAAAAGGCAGACAAGGAGATCACCTTTTATCTAGAAATGACTGGAGTACTGAGATTCATCCTCAAAGCATAAGGAATAAATGTGCCAGGAGCAATCTGGTTTATGCCTCATTGTAGCATTTAATATTTTAAAAGGAAATTGTCTCAGACATTTTCCTTTCATTAATTCTTTCCTGGAGCCCGGCCTTCCCACTTGAGCAATTCAGCTCAAGAGGGGAAGAGCTATTCTTAGGAATAAAATGCACATTACCACAGGCATTAACAACATGGTGAAACAAGATTCTTTACCGCTATCTCAGGAGCTTTTATAATGACACAGCTTCCTCTGGAGAGCCACTGGTTTGGCTCTCCTGGAGATCACATCCACACATGGGAGTGATCTGGTGCAGCTTTCTCTGGCCATCTTCAGTAATAGAGCAGATAAAGTCCACATCTGACTGGAGGCAGCTCCACCACAGACACTGGCCCCGAGAAAGTGGGGCAAGAGAAGGCCCTTCATAAGGTCACCCTGAATTGTCCGAGCCCATCCTCTGGCAGAGAGGACTGTGGCAGCTGAAACTAGGCCACCCAGGATGAACAGGTTTACCTGGCAAACACTGGGGAAGGTATAACTGGTTTCTCTCATTCTCTACAATGAAACCTTTCCCCCCTCCTCTCCTCACAGAAGCTCTACACTTGGACACAGACTGTCTTGTCCACGTGGCCAAGGAAAGAGTCAGCAGACCTGTCTGCCTCGGAGGACATCCTTCCCTTCAGCTCTGACTCAGGGATGTGCTGCGAGAACGACTCGGAGGCCGTGACGTCCCTGTCGGAGCCGCTGACCCCGGACACGTGCAGCCAGGGCCTGTCCATGGGCCAGGAGCTGGAGCAGGACGAGCAGCCCTGTCCCCTGGCAGAGGCACAGAGCCAGCCCCAGCTCGCCGGGCCCCCCAGGTCCACGGACACCATCAAGGACTACGAGCTGTGGCTGGAGATGTGCATCGCTGCCCTAGAGAGGAACGTCTCCGAGGAGGAACTGGCTCAAGTAGACGAGACCGTGGATGCCCTGGCTAAGTGGGAAATGTTTACAGGACAGCTGCCTGCTATGAGGAAGGACCTGCCCTTTGCAAGGGATAGCACTGGGCTACGGAAAGTTCTCGGAGACAAATTCTCCTCCTTGCGGAGGAAACTGAGTTCCAGAAAACTGTCCAAAGGGGAATCGTCCCCTCATCGGTGGCGGTGGGAGGACAACTAGGCTGGCTCTGCCTCGGGTTGGGCCAGATTTGCTCCCAAAGCTTTGGGTATGTTACTGCCCTGCTTCCAACCTTCCCAACCCCAAGTTGTTGCTGTCAGAGAGAAACAGCAACTCTCTGCAGGAATAAAAGGTGTTTTGTTTTCTCAGATTCCTAACACGGTTTGGATGTGATTGGTTCTCCTGTGCTGGTCCAGGTGATACTACCCCAAGCCACATCAGGCCCTGTGTAGGTGCTTGTATTTTCTTGCCATGTTTCATTTGGTGTGACGCTGGCCAGGAAGAGGTCAGCCAGGTCCACACGAAGCACTGAACGTGCTCACACAGACGCCTGGGCCAAGTGAACAAAGAGATGCAAGTTAAACTAGGGCAGCTCTCCCACACACAGCTTGGCACTTCAGTTCCAGGCACTGATGATATTGTGTCTCTCTCCTTTCTCCTCACACCAAATGCTCATCTCTGCCCCGGTCTCATCAGCTGAAGGTTGTGTTGAGCACAGGAGCACAACCAAGGCTGAGTCAGTGAGTAAAGCAGAAAGACCCCTGGCACTGGGATCAGTGGCCACAAAGAACAGTGTCAGTGTGACGACTGTCCTTTGGCGGGCTCTCAAGGGGATCTCCAGAGCTGCCTCACTTCAAACAAAGCCAGGCTTGGAGCGTGAGCTGGAACTACTCACATTCTCTGTAGACTGGCACAGGAGAGAGGAAACCTTTGCAAACATTCACACAATCACTATTAACTTCAAAGGGGGAGCTGCACATGCTCTCCTCTTTTATTCACCTCGAGAAGTTACCACCCTGGCCCTTTCCTCTTCTCTGCTCCACAAGTCACTCCCTGAGCAGGAAGGGGTGCTGTGCTGGCACCCAGAACTGCAGAGCCCACTCTGCCATTGCCAGGGCACGCTGTTCTCCCAGGCTATTTATAGCTGGAGCTCGAAAGGCCCATGGGTGTTTTGCTTTGGAACTGCAGCACTCCAGTGGGGGAAGGCTGACCCTCTCCAGCCCCAGCTCTCTCAGCACTGATAATGCTCCCCAAGCTTCAGATTTCTCCTGCATAAAAATAGCAGCAGGTAGGGCAGGGTCCAGTGCAGCTGGGACGGGGAGAGGATGTTTCTCTCCGAGGAGTGACGACTTTGGCTTTCCTGAGCACTTTGCCCTGTGCACATCGAGGGCCTCCAGCCACTCACGACCCCTGCAATGTGACCGTGGAGTGGGAAGAGGATCATCAGGAGGTACTTGAGAAACGCTTGAGATTTACACATGCAGGTGAGTAGAAAAGATGATCTTGCAATAAATTCAGCTGCATTCTGTAATAAATTCAGCTGCATTCCGGAAACACAAGCACTTCCCATCCGTGTGATTCATGCGGGGAGAGAAAGGGACTTTGGCTTGGGGAGTGATGACGGCAATTCCTGGAAGCGCTTTCCAGGCTGAGCCCGGACGGGGCCGCTGCTGCCGCCCTCTCCTGGCAGCCGCAAAGGTGATGGGCTCCTCATCCAAGACATTCTTCCCAGCAGCAGCAATTCTCCAAACAAGCCCTGCTTGAATTACAAATCCGTGTCCTGCCCCCGCACTTGTTCAGTTGTTGCCTTAACAGATTTACTATTTTAAGCAAGAGATCGCTCTCTGCTCAGCCTTGCTTGCAACTGATTCAACACTGAGTTATTAGGCTGAACTTTAGAAACTTTCCAGAAAGAGGCCAGAAACTCAGGATGACAGTCCTGCCTGAGGGAAAGAAGCAGCTTTCTATCATAAAAGTCTAAAGACAAAGAGGACTGGGGTGGCACAGAAACAAATGAATGGCAGAGGTCACAGGTGGGATACTCCCTGCCACACTTTACTTACAGACTCTGCTTAGTGCTGCTGTGAGAGCAGCAAATTCTGCTCAAGAATTGCTGCTGGCCACCAACACATATTTTTGACACCATCACTGACAGAATCACCACATACCTGCTCAGCTTGTCCAGAAGTGCTCCAGGTAAAAAGTAAATGAGCTTGGCAACTCAGGGCTTCACTTGGGCGGCTCAGCAGGGTCCACAGGCAGGAGGCAACTTTGCAGGGAAAGGCAGAAAGCGGTTGAAACCACTTTTAAGTCCTTAGGCAGCTGGAGGAGAGGGGTCCCGCAGTACTATCCTGCAGGGTTTGGTCATACAAAGACATTCCTGTGGAGGAAGCTACTGTTCACAGCAGCAAAGGTTTCCAGAGGTGCCCCAGTAAATTACAGCACAGGGTCTGCAAGTAGCACTTTGCACCTGGACTCCACAGTCTACACCAGTGTAAGGACTGGAGGCAACCTGGGTCTCAGAGGAATAATGTCTGGCCAAAGTTACAGAGAAAATTAAGATTATAGCCAGAATTAAAGCACAAGGGCATAATGCCTACTCTTCTTTGCATGTACCAGAGCTGTAAGGGGGGCAGAAAACAGCTGACAGAGGAATAAGTAGCAAAAATTTAAAGATAAGCCCCTAAATAAGATTTTCTGCATTTTAAGCAGCAGGTTTCTGGGGAGATACTTCTGCTTGGAAAGCTGTAGGAACAGCAGCATAACTTGCAGCTAATTATCTGCTGAGTAAGCTGTGGAACCAAAATACAGATGAGATAATTAGGAGTCACTTTAGAAGGTCAAGCTGTGGATCAACCATGAGCAAGGAGTAGGGTACTCTATATATAAAGGCACACCCAGAAGTCACTTGCAACTCAGCAGCCAGGATTGGAGTTGGTTGCAAAAGGTCCAGGAACAGAATTCCCCTGCATGGCAGGCAGTGGGCAGGAGACTGAGGGTTCCTGGTGCACCCCTTCAGCCACAGTCTGGTGAGCTTTCAGCAGAAGGCAGGCAGGGACAGGAACTGGGGACTCAGGTGGGAAGGGCCAGCAGATCCCAAAGGGCACCAGTGCCAGCACCCTGTCCTGGAGCACCCTGGGGAGGGGCTCTGGATGGCAGCCCTGCAAGGCAGCACTTGTGTTTCTCTGCCTCGTGACCTGCAGGGGCCTCGCTGTGACAGGCAGATGATCCAGAAATGAGTTCTCCACATGACCCACCTTCAGGAGATCCCCCAGCACAATCAGGTACCTCCTTCCTGAAGATGTTGGCTCTCATGTAACAATCCCCAAGGCAATCACGTAACATGGACTCATGTCAGGCTCCTCTGGCTCAGAACATCTCCCAAACCACACCATCCTGTGGCTACCTAGAGCACCCTTCACCATCAAAGCAGCTCAGTCACACCCCTTCTGCCCCAAGCTCAAGGAGACTTGTTTTGAAGCAACTTCTAAAGTCTGTAATCCTGAGGAGAGCAGAAAACACAGTCTTTTAATAGCTTTACGAGCTCGTAAAGACAAATATCTTCTCCCAAGAATAAACAGGCAGAACATTCCACTCCTCCTCTGAAAACAAGAACTTTCTGTAACTGAAGAGAGCGAGAATACAACACCATTGTCCAAGGGAAGAGAACCCCAACAAATCCCTCCAGACTTTGCAAATTTGGGGTGAAATGGTCTACAACAGCTGGCAAAGGTGGCAGAGGAGAAACCAGCATCTTCCACAAACGCTCCATTAGCAGTGACCAGCACTTTGAGATTTACCAGTGGCTGTGATCACCTCCCTTCCCTAAATATAGTCCTTTTCACTGAAACCTCTTTCTGCTGTGCAGAGTTGAGGCTTTAAAGGAAAGCTACTTTGTAAAAATCCTCCAACACTGTTCCTCATAACTCTTCCTCCCTTCACACCATGCAGCTTCCCAAGATTGAAACAGTGGCAAAAATTTGATACTAGTAACTGAATAAGCTCCCTCCCAGGTCTGTACAGGATAATGAGATACCAGACAGCTGCTAAAAATCACAAGGATTTAATTTCTCTCCTCAAAGAGTTTAACTAACACTTAAATATTACTATAATCATCCCAAACCTTCCACCTTGTACACTGGAGCAAAAATACAAGCTACACTTTGCATTTTAGAGAAGCCTCTCCCTGGGGAAACAGACATGTTTTCCCTTTTATCTTCTGAGTATTGGCTTATGGAAATTAGAGAAGAGATGCTCTAGCAACAGGTAGTCATGCTGATCCAGGAAAGAGAATTCCAGCCTAATATATGGAGTTTAGGCACTACCTGGGGTCAAAGCCTTCACTGGCACTGAGCAAACCAACCTGCAGAACCAACTGCTTCAGCCTCTGCTCTTATGGAGCTACATCTGTGCAGCTGAGTTATGGAAAGGACATCTCACAAGAACATTTTGTCTCTAAAAAGAGCCAATTTGCTTCCACAGAGCTGACCAGAGGGATCACGTGGAGCTGCTGCTGCAAGCTCTGCAGATTTCCAGGTGTGACCACACGTTTGGCAACCTCCTGTTAGTGCATCCCCAATTTGCAGTTCCTCTGCCCTCACTTTCAGAGATGCTGAACACTGACAGCGTTAGTTGGAAGTGCTCATCAACTCCAGGGACAGGGAGACAACCATTACCAAATCACATTTCCAGTGCTTATTAAAAAGGACAAACACCACTCCATGAATGTCCCAAACTGTGGTCCCTGCCAGTGGAACTGATCTGGCATTCAGCTCACACAAGAAAAAATTAAGGCCTGCCACAAAAATCTGCCAGATGTGACCTGATACACAAGTGAGGAAAGGTTATCAGCACTCCCAAGCAGCAGAGGTGGAGTTCTGGCAGCATTAGCTGGCACAGGATGGCAATGCCATGACAGGGACAGTGGTGATGGTTCTGCAGTGCTGTACAAGGTACCAGGGCACACAAACGAGTCCCAGAGAGGGGACTGGCACTGGGGAAGCAGCAGTACAGTTCCCATGGCTGTTCATTACCAGATGCTGCACAGCAGGGAGGGATCTCTAACAGGAGCTGCCAACTCCACAGGCTTCATTTTCTCCTCATGTTGAGCTACAACTCCATAAGCAAACTCCAGCTGTGTCTGCCCTCCCATTTCACATCAGTGCTACTGCCCCAGTCAGCCCCTGCAATGCTCCAGAGAATGAATTTCAACTTTTATCCAGGTTAATGTCTCACCAGCCTTAGCTCCAGGACACAGGAAGAATGCCTCAGCCCAGAATAGGAGAGGTGGGAGACACCCAGAGCTGACACTGAGATTTCACTGCATGACAGCTGTAGTTCCATGCAGCCCACGCTGTAATTTATTCCAAAAAGCATCTCTCTCGCAGAAAAATTCTGAGTAAAGCAAAAAATGTCACTTCAGACTCTGGTGAAAAGATAAAACCCATCAAGAACAGTATAACAAGTCAAGTTTTAATAGATTTATAAAATTCATATATACAAAACAGTAAACTAAGTCACCAAAGCTATAAAATACACTTTTTACACATCACAATATAATTTTATCTAGTACACAGTTTTCATAAGTTGAAACTATTACAGCAAGTAGCTGCTTCTATCACAGATGCTGATTTGGTGCTAGAAAGACACTTATGTGAGCAGTCTGGAACTGTGCTTTTACTTTATGCATTTTTTCACTTCTTTTAGTTTGTCACTGTTTTTAAAGTACTTTCCTGTGAATTGTTAAGAAAATTAAGGCTAAACTCAGGCCTTTCTTGCCCAATGCAGTGAACTGGTTTAAAAAAAGACTGATATTGCATAGTATGTGTGTTAATGCATAGGCACCAGAGAGCAAGTCCATTGCAGAATAAAAGATACCATTACTTGGCTTCCTAAGATACATGGTTGTGTCACGAGATAACCTGGTGCTCTGGCAGTTTGCTTTTGTACATACTGATTCCATGAACAAGACAACTCATCACAGAGCAAAAGACACTGGCCATGCTCAGCAGAGTCTCCAGAAGCACTTTTTAATGTGTATCAACAACTCAAGCTCATTCCACATTCCAGGTTCTTTATCCTACAGAGTTAATGGCTTCAATGCAAATGGGAGTTTGAACACACTTTCCAAACCTTAGTCCACCAACCACCTTTCCAAGTCTTGTGAGCATCCAACAGACCATTTCTATTCCACATCCCCCTTCTCCCTTCTGTCTCCTCTCAGCCTTTGTGCCCAACCACCTGCACACGAGCTCAGCATGAGAGATTGATGGGAAGTATCAGCAGAGAACCCTGCTACTCCAAATCTGTCACTTCCCTCAAGATGCTCTCTCAGGTACTACTACTTAAAAAATTTTGCTCTCCATCAGATTAGTTTCTACTCAAATAATGGAAACAGCCTCTTACCCAGGTCTCTTACCTTCTCATGCTCTTGTATCTTGAAGAAAGTTTAAGTAGCTGTCAGGAAGGAGTAAGATGCACTGTCTGGCCAGAGATCTGTATAGTGTATTTTAGTCAAAATTGAGTTTTAGCACCCAGTTATGAACAGATGAAGAGAGATTTACAATGGCAGGGCCAGCCTGGCCAGCCTGCTGCTCTTAATTCACAGCCAATAGCTCTCTGGAGTCACTCAAAGCTTTGGGGTCAGTGCAGATGGCATTTCACTTCAATACAGTCAGTCTTCAAGCACCATCAGCTTTTGGGATCTGTTGAGAAACCAGCTCCCCTCTCCTGCTCCCTTCCAACATACTTTGGCTTTTTTTTTTTGCAGAATGTCCACCTTGGAAGTCAGCGCTGCTCTTTTCTTCCCTTCTGACTATTTTCCCACCAGGCAGAAGATATGACCTTCAGACATAGGCCAAGAGCTGGGCTGTGATACAGTTCATCAAGCCAGGCACAGAACCACTAGCGCTGACAATCTAATACCTCCACACTCCCCACCCCATAAGAAAACAAGCATAGACACACAGACAAACTTCAACACTGCTTTCCAAATGCCATTAGAAAGATAAAACCAGCAAGAATCAAGCTGAACTGCCCAGCCACCAAGATGAGCAAAGGGACAGCATCACCTGGTTAGCAGAGCAGTAGTTTCAGCTTCAAATGTCCTGGCTTTACTCATTTCCATCTATGTAAAAAAAGATTAGTGTTAAAACAAAGAAGTGTCCACTTCACAGCACAAAGCAGAGATCACTCCAGCTAATTACAAAACAGGTATTATTAAAAAGCACTAGGTTTTGTATTGTCTTACCAATTATTCCTCACTAGGCTAGACAGTCCTCATCTAGAACTGTGTGGAGTCAGTATTAACTCAGGCCAAGTCTGGCCCAGACCATGCCAGTCGTCCTGATCCATAATGGATGCTCCCTAAAAAACTGGTAAAAACTCATTTGCAAAAGTAGGCACAGATGTTTTATAGTTGCTACTGAAACACCCCAACCACCACATTGTGTTACAGAATTAGAGTATGAGGTATAGAGTTGGCAGTGCTATATTAAACCCCTGACTACACCACGTGATTTTATACTAGGAAAAGGATATCAAAAAGAGGCTACAACTAAACTTACAGTTCTTGCCATGAGAGATCAGGGTTTGGCTGACATGGCAAACAGCACTGTGTGGAGGGGTTGTTGCATATCCTGTTTGTCTCTCAAGTTGGTGTGCATCAAATCATCCATCAATCCAGCAGACACTCCTGGAAATCTGATGTCACAAACCAAGCTACATCAGGTGTCAAAACCCACCACTTGAAAATCAGAGGGGCCTTTTACAGAAATCCTGGAAGTCCATGCAGCAGAACAATTTCTTTTTTCCAGAAGTGAAGAGGTACATGCATAGGAAAGGCTCCAAAACGTAAGTTAATGCAAGTTAAAACAGAGTCAATGGAAAGCCAGCCATCCTAAGGCAGCAGAGGACTTATTTTCTAAAATGCTGTTCTGGGGAAGACAGCTGCCTGTGACTAAACAGAGCTACTGGTTTAGTGCCTGTTCCTTTAATGTCTTCAATTCCTCAGCTCTTTGCAGATCAGAGTAACCAGGGTGGGTGAGTTCCCAGGGGGAACAGAACCATGGGGATGGGGCCAGCACATGCACAGTATGGGGCACACTTGACAAAGGCACTGTTTTTCATACTGTATTTTATTTCTCCCAGTGGAATTGCATTTTTGTCTGCAGTGCCATGTACAAATGAGCCCTTCCTATTCCACTTCCCTACAGTTTCTTTGCCATTAGTTTCTCCACCCGGCCCGCTCAGCTGAGGTTCAGGTTTCAGCTGCCTCAGAAATGGTCATCTTCAGGAGCTTCTTCATGCTTGTAATATGCCTATTTCTAGGATTTACAGAGCAGTAATTGAAAAAATTAAATATATTATCAAGTTAATAAGTCAAATCTTATTAACTTATTAATATTAAACAGGATCAGTTCTTTGTGTAAAACTGAAAGTATCTTTGAGTTGTAAAATTGAGTGGCCAGTAATTTCAATTCCATAACCAATATTAATTAATTTTCAACATTAAGAACTACTTAATGCCTTGGAAGTGACAAGCACCTATTAGGTATGTCACTTCCAGAAAGCCATTCTTCCTTCCTAATTCCGATTCCCTGTGTCACCCTGCAATGCATCCCAGAACTGAGTGACAGCACTGCAGGCTGAAGCAACGGGACTGACTGACACATCTATTAGCTGAAAGCCTGTGCTGAGGACCAATATCAGGTAGTGTTTGATAAATGACTCCCACTTAGGTTTTTCTATTTAAACTGCAAGATTATGTAAGTCTCTCCCACAGGCACATGCTGGGAGCACTTCCTCTCTTTGTCCTTAGGGGAGAGACTCCATGTGCTGCACTCCACCACTGACCACTGGTCACTGACCTCGGGTGTCAGAGGAGGGACAGCAAAAAGCTGCTTCTTTTTTTGTTTAAAAAAAAAAAAAAGTAGCTGTTCAAGGTCTCCATTTGATTATCATCCTGCCTGTGACCCACTTCCTGACCAGCCAAATGAACAATAAGCCTATAAAGTTAACAAAAAAAAGATGTTCTCTCCAGCTGTGTTTACCTGCAGAGTTCTCCAGGATGTCACTTAAAGTTTTCTATTTGTTTCTGGTGAAAGGACTAAGCAACCAAGCAAGCCTGTCCTGAGATGTTTGAACAACCTAACCCACCTAAGCACTGCTTTAGGAATGAACTGATTTACCATAACATGATTTTCTGGGTTTATTGTACTACAACTTACCTTGAAAAAAAAAAAAAACCCCAAACAAAAACCCCCCTCAGCTGTGACAAGAAGAGGAGTGTATCTTGCAGAGAAAGTTCACACTTACACCACCCCCCATGTCCTTTTTACTCATGGACCAGCAACTTTTCAAACTTGTGCTTGCCTTTTGCAAGAAGAGTTTCCTGATCTTGGGTTCCTGCTGTGATCCATCACTATCCAAGTCTCACAGAGCACTGAGCCCACAGAGCCAAACTGCTGATCTTCATCCTCAGGTTACTTCATTGAGGCCCATTTCATCAATAAAGAAAGGCAATAACAGGCCTGAGGTGAGCAAACTGGCCCCCTAAAACTGACTGAGTGTGCAAAACTGCCATATCATACAAAAAAAAAAAAGCTTGAGAGCTCAATATGAGATATCTCATGGTGTTTCTTTTCCAGATGCAGATTTGAAGTTACTTAAAAGTTGCATTACCATCTCTGTTGAGAGTTTTGAATCCATAAGGTGACTAAGGTACAAAACCATGGATGAGCATCAAGAGAAAAACAGAACAGGAAATTCCATGCTATGCCTCCAGGTAAAACTACAGTAGAATCAGACAAAAAAACTGAGGTAATTCTTGAGAAAAAAATACAGTTGAAAGGGAATGTTTAACTTACTTGAAAAAACAAGCATAATATTAATCCATCTGGAAAATTTAGTGAAAGAGTAAAGCTCACAGCAAACTAAGAACTGAAGTCAACCTAGAAGTCAGGTCAGCCCACAACTGCTTCCTCTTTCCCAGTGTCTTGTGTGAAGTGAAAACCACCACCAAGAACTCAGAAAATATCTGAAAGCTTTGAAAGCAGCCTTAGCCTTCAGCCAAACAAATGGGCTTAGAAAAACCAACCTTATGTGACGAGTAAACTCGATTGCATCACACCATGTTGAAACATTTACCTTTTCAAATGTAATAATCTTAAGATTTTCCTCCCATCTGAATATTAGGCACAAAATTTTCTTCAAGGTTAGAAATTAATAAATATTTAAAAGACAAGTTGGTCCTGGCAAAATAAGACTTGTTACAAGGAAACTAATTCCTGTTTAACTCAAATTTAAGTTACATTTTCCCATCTGCAATTTTTAAGTCACTTCTTACCTCGATGGTGTGCCTGTTACAAGCACTGACACAGCCCAGCTTTTCAACTCTGGAGCCTGCACAAAGAAAGCCAAGAGGCTGCTACATCAGGCAACTACACAAAAATACTGATATGAACATCTGCAAGCTTCAGAGGGGGAGAAAGATTCCAGATTTTATCCAAATTAACATGAAAGGACAACGGAACAGGACTTTTCTTTGACCACATTTCCCATGGGATTACCAGCTGAAGTAAAACATTGCTTGTTTTGACATGCCATTACAGGCTCAGGGGGGATAAGAACTCCAGGGAATCTGCTGACTTTTTATGGGTACAAACAGCCCTTCAGGTTTTATTCTTGGATAAAAACTATGACAAAAATGGCACAGTAAACTCTGTTTGCGAGTTACCTACAATATCTTCAGTTTGTCCATGTACTCCGCTGTAGAAGAGTCAATGTCTGTACACAAAAAAGGCACCTGACAGAGGTTGAGAGCACAAGGAAATTCAGAGTTCGTATCAACATGATTCACAGCCTCTTACCATTTCACACACAAACCACTGCCCAAAACTGGCAACTCCAAACTCAGCTGTGCTCAGAGTTACATGTGCATTACTACAGGCTAAAGATCCCGTTAAGACACAGATTAAAGGCTAATTTTACAGCAAGGTCTTGCTGTCCAAATACGTCAGTGCAGCTGGAAAAGCTGGGATCTCTAGGGTGTTCAGTCTTCCTATAAGGTCAGCTGTTGGGACTAATCAAGCAGCTGCTGTGCTACCAAAACCTTTGCTTAAGAGTTTAATCAGCTTTCAAACTTCTGAGCGTAGATGAGGCCCTGTCACGTGAGCTACTGAACCTTCACAAGCACTGCCCACTGTGAGAGCAGTGCTGGCTTGCCATGGAGCACATGCCACTCGAGCACCCACTGTGCAGACAGGTGGTTGGGTGCTCTAGCACAGGCTGCTGCACCAAGGAAAGCAGTTTTCCCATGATGTAACAACCTTCACTCGTAGTGCAAAATAAACCCTTCTCCATATGAGCGAGGCCTTAACTTCCCATCCCATTTACTCCAACACAAGGTTCCTGACACAGCTTTAGACTTCTGCCTCAGGACACTCGGGCAAAACCTTCAGACGAGCTGTGCATCCACCTTGGCAGGTGGTTTCTAGACCCTTGGCAAAGCTGAACACGCACACAAGATCTGGTTATACTCCTAAGGGTTAAGAACAGAACTTCCATTAACATTCTCCAATACAGCTGCCAATCTCATTATGTGTAGATTAGTCTGATCAATTCAGCACCTCCAAACTACAAAAAAAAAAAAAGGCAGTTTGTATGATTAAGTGTCTCTGAAAAATGAGTGTATTCCTTTAAAACAACGCATCTTCCATACATGGTTTGCCGGAGATTTCTCTTCTTCTAAGAAGGCAGAAGGTGGTTGTGTTGCTCAGCGTTCCCAACTCAGTACAGGACCTCCCAAGGCCAGGTTTCAGTAGTGTTTCTAGTCCAAAGGATTCAGTAGCTAACTCAACGTGGGACTCCTTCGGCCTACAGCTCCTGTTTGGACTGGCTAGTTTGCAGCATTCCTGAGCCAAGAAATTCGCACGGGTCCTACACCACATGCAAGGGCCATATAGAAAGGATAAGAACTTTGACCTAACCCTCCAGCAGAACTGTAACAGAACCCTGGCTTGCTCTCCCTTCACTGCAGCATGATGTCCTTCAGGTTCTCCTGCAGGATGGTGTCCTTGACGGCATGGAAGACAAAGCGGATGTTCTCCGTGTCTATGGCCGTGGTGAAGTGGTGGAAGAGCGGTTTGGAGCGGTTCCTCCTCTTCCTGTCAAAGCACTGCACCAGGTAACACTGCACGTCTTCCAGCCTGTGAGGATCGCCCTTGAAGTCCGAGAAATACTTCTTAATGCTGACAGTCTTTACCTTCTCCACAAGAAGATCCATCTTGTTGAGGAAGAGGATAATAGAAACATTAAAGAAAAGCTTGTTATTGACTATTGTCTCAAAGATATTCATGGACTCCACAAGTCTGTTTGTGCGCCGGTCTTCCATGAGAACCTGATCGTATTCGCTGGAGGAGACCATGAACAGAATTGAAGTTATCCCATCAAAGCACTGGAACCACTTCTGACGCTGAGACCTCTGTCCACCTACATCCACCATCTTGAAAGGAATTTTTTTAATGATGAAGTCGTGCTCGACGATCCCCTTCGTGGCTTTTCGGGCCAGCAAGATATCTTGTTTGCTGGGGAAGTAATTCTGTAATTGAAAGGAAAGAAGGGTCAAAAAAAGTCCTTGAAAAATGTTGTCCAATGCCAGAATATTGAAGTGGTGGGTAAAATCACCAACCTTTTATTCAATCAGCCACGCTTTTTAAGCTACCAGGTGAACAATAAATACTCAACTCTAAAATACTGAAATGTTGACCATTTAGCTCAACACTGGGAAACAGCTGAAGAAGATCCTGAGACATACAAACATAAAAATATATGACTAATCCACTTGTTCACATTCATATCCTTCAAGCCCCTCATTTTCAGGCTGAAGTCTATTTTCCAGCATGAAATTCTTAGCTACAGTGTTATTTGTTATTTCCACTTAGTGTTCAATAAAACAGATGACCAAGTCATCACTGAAAGGATTTTCTTTTTTAAAATCTAGTTTTTCCACAATGTATTACTCTTACAAAGACCATCTTGAAAGTTTTAGTGGAAATGCTCCTTCCAAGTTCACTCTCTCACAACCAGCAAGCACAGCAACATGTTCTACCATGAGTTGTGGCCCAACCTACCACTGCAGAGAGACTTGTTCTTCAGCAGCTTATCATTGTGACTATTAAAGAAAATCATTCCCCTTCTTTCCCCTCCAAGTCTCCTGCAGATGTTTCCAACTATGGATTTTGAATGCCACAAGTGCCAGTAATGTTTCTTATTTTGCTAAGGTTCCATTCTGCTACCTTAAGTAGCACCAGCCATCAGAGTCCCATGAAAAACAAATGATAGAAGGGCTGATAAAATATTTGCATAAATACAACTTCCACAATCTGCTGTCTCTCAGAAGAGTTTAAATAAATACTAAGTTTCAGTTTCATAACGATGGAGTTTACTATTTCTAGAGAAAGAACACTGCAATTATTTAATGCATTATTATTTAAAACCCCAAGAAAACCCCTCCCCAAAAGCATGAATCACTGCACAGCCAGGCCTCCACTGCCTCTTGGAGTTCTCTGGTGCAGAAAGGGAAGGTGTGTCTTACCAGCTGCCCGATGCGATCCAGGTTATCCAGGAAGTATTTCACTGATTCACCCTGTGGAAAAGGAAAGAGATGGAACTCAGCTGGTTTCTAGGACAACAGACCCAAGTGAACTAAACTTGGCACTTTCCAGCACACACTGAGGACTAACAGGGCAGTGCCACAAGTAGAAGCTTGGACACCATCCTGATACATTTCAGGGGTTGGAACAACACAAGTATTACAGAACCTAATTCACAAACTGCTGATAACCAAGTGGAGCTGCTAAAACATACTATTACTGTGTAGGAAAGGCAGTATTTCTTCTAAAAACAGTTCTCTATTAGGTCTAGAAAAATCACAGTTGAATAGAGATTCAAACAAATGCTCAAATCTATCCAGTACATCTTTCCAATGAAAAGGAAGTGTTGATTTAAGTCAGTTCTTTGACTTAGAATTAGGGGTTTTTTTCTCCCTAGTAGGATGAATGCAGTTAAGTGACACTGAGTGGGAGTAAAATGAAACACATTTGTAAGAAACCAAGGTATTCTGTTTAAAATTCACAGCAGTGAACAAAGACATCTCCGAGACTGGGTGGAGTATCTTTAGGAAAACGAAAGATTTAAAGTCACCCACAATTTGTGATGATTTAGGCTAGACTTGCTTGTCACAAACCAGTGGGAAAAAAAGGAACATTCTGAAGGACTCACTCTTCTACAGATAGCTTCCCTTTTAGGCTCAAGAGTTTTAATAATGGCTTTGCTCATCTTATACAAAGTGCTTTAGCAGTTATATTGAGAAGAAATAGGCAACATTTACAGAGAAAATTTATTCTTGTGTGAAAATTTACCCTTGCGTAAGAGGTTTGTGCAGACTACTCTGAAGCAAAACTCTCCTTCAAACACTTCTTCAGATGAAGATCTGTTCAGTAAGAAAGTGTTCTTCATTGTTCAGGACATGCCTTTCAGTTTTAATAAAAAAAAAAGGGAAATCCTGTTGCTTTTTCATCATTTTAGGCAGCAAAACAGGTTCTCTACCACAGCTGTGTCAGGACTGACCCAACCAACCATAGGTGACCACCAAGTCACGAATTCACAGTGGTGCTTTTCCCAAGCACCACCTCAGACTCCAAGAGCAATACCAATCTTTACACCACAGGCTCGAGACAGCTGAATTATTCCCCTCCAGTACAACTGCAAACAGATGCCAAGACAACAGTTCATTGTGAGGAATCACACTGGAGATCAGAGGATTCAGGGCATCATACAAGTGCACGCTCCCAGCACAAGGCACAGACAAAAAGGAGCTGGAGCTTATTACTTCCTACCATCTAAAACTGGAAGTGTCTTTTCATAAAGGAGAGAGAATACACTATTTACAAAAGAATACCAGGTATCAACAAAAGATTTACAGTGGATTGCAAGCAGAACTATTTTTTTTTTTTAACTTGGGGGGCAGGGGGGAAGTTTCCAAAGAACAATTGCTCTAAGAGCTTCCTTACAATCATGAATTTTCATAAGGTGAAAGTAATTTCCTGTATTTTTTGGCACTCTGTGGATCAGAAGAGATATCACAGACTGCATGAATAAGAGAAAAGGGCTTCCTGTACAGCATTAGTCATGTTTAGGAGACGGGAGAGCCCAAAAAGAAAAGATCACTGAAGCTACAAAAAAAACCCCCTTCTCTCTGTGTTGTGCTGTGTCCCACACAGTGCCTTTAGATGTGCAAAAATACTGCAAAGGGGCCATCTCTGATACAGCTCCTTCCAATTTTCCAGGAGGAAGGCAGTCGCTGTAAGAGCCCTTGCTGTCCATCCAGCCTCCCACGCCGAGCAGGAAACAGCTGGATGCCTTAAACTGCTGGGACACACAGGCAGGATCACCTGATTTACAGCTTCAGCCTCCCCTGTTTCCCACCCCACACATCAATCACTCGGACATTCTGCACATTTACAAGGAGGTACGAAAATAAACTGATTAACAAAAAAGAAGTATTCATTTTTGCAGCGCTTTAGGAAACCCTGATTTCTCCAGGTTTTCATAGAGCTCCTCCTAATGCTACAATTAAACCAAGTAACTCACTCTGGGAAATTTTAAGCAGTAATTGCAAAACATTTGGAGAGCTGGGTAACCAAGTCAGGTTGCTGGAACAGGTGTGAGCACCATATGCACAGTCTGACAGATCTGAAGGTGCCTGAATATTCTCTTCTAGCACAGAATTCAAAGACATCCAGTACTTAAGTCAAAATATCTGTTTCCAGTCAAAACAACAAACCCCCAACAAGCTTCAGAGGGTTTGAAGTTAAAAAAAGCTCAAAACATTAAAGTACACAAACAGGCAGGGAGGAAAAACACCCTCTGAAAAGCTCCCAAAACAAGAACAACCCCAAGCCCACCACACACACTCAAAAGCTACTTTAATGATCCTCTGATTAAGCCCCGTGTCATGGCCTGAGGAAGTGTGGATTCAGTTCCTGTTCCAAAGGCTTCTCAAATAACCTTCTCCTACATTGCAGTCAGAGTCACAGAAAACTCAGATGTTCTGGGAAGTGTGGGGGGCATTTCAGTTCATCCAGAGGCAGCACATCCAACTGCAGACAGTGTTCGCTGACTTGGTGAATAACTTGGGATGGATTTAAATGAGGAAAATATGGAAACTCCAGGTTTTACAACTGTTCTGCATCAGAACAATTAGTACTAACTGAGCTTTCCTTTCTATTTTAATTTTTCCCTGTCCATGGAAAATAGACAGCAATACTAAGCAGATCTAGAAGTCAAGTTTATTTGGCTTTATATGAAGGTGCACTTAAATGCAGTTTGGAATTCCATTGGTAAAATATTATTTATGCAAAGTTATCTCATACTTTGGGTGTTATAAGCCCATGCAAATGTGTCTACATATATATATGTATATAAAAATACACACCCATAAAGAGCTTATAAATCAAAGCAGATTTGCCATTCAAGGCAAATTATTATCAAAATAAAGTATCAGCTTCCCTTCTAAAGTTGAATTATTTTTTTCTCTTGAAGACACTGACCATGAAGAAGCTGGTTTGGCTTTTTTGGTGCAAATTCTTAGCGTTTCTCCAATCTGTCTGGCCATTGAGCTGCATTCAAAGCTGGCTTAGCACTTCAAATCCTCTCCTTCTCCAGCTCCTAGCCAGTTATTTCTGGTTCACCAGCATGTCTTCCTATAAAAGTGGCAATAAATATTTGCGATTGATTCATCAGATACTAAAAATATCTTTATGCAGATCGACAACTTCAATGTCAGTATTTTAATGGTTCTAGTGAAAAAAACGTGATTTTTAAACATCGCCATCTATTTTAAGCTGTGCTTGCAAGAAGCAAAATAGAAATGAAAGCCGAAGTTATTTGTACTATATGTATATTTATACACTATATGTGTATTTATACTGTATGTAAATACCTAAATATAATCACATTGTGGGGTGTTCACTTAAAAAACAAACAAACAAAAAAAAACCATAGAAGGTCTAGGTCAGATCTTTTACAGGCTGGTGTTGTGAGCAAAACTGTGGCAGCTCCAGAAACTTCCTTGGATCAATGACATTCACAGAAGGTTGTTGAGCTTTCCAGAAATTAGTAAGACTCAAGTCTTCTTGTATTTCCCTGTTAGAACACTATTTCCTTTAAACAATATTCCAACAATCATAAATAATGCTTTTAAAATCTGAAAGACCGTGAAATTCAACCATCAAGAGTACTTAGGAAGGCCCATTCTGTCCCAGTCCCAGCAGAGTCTGCCATGTGTGCAGTGACATTTGTTTGATTTCTTTTTAACTAATAGTCCAGTAGTGTTTTCACATGTGAAAATTCCATCAACAAAGCCTGAGATGACCATCATCTATGTGCCTGTTGACACAACCCAGCTAGCTGGTTTGGGGTGGTTTTTTACCCTCCTTGATAAATCAAGATGTTCCAGTGGTGTCCTGCACAGGACAGTGGTGGGGCAGGGAGGAGTGACCTCTGAGTTATGAATTTTACAGAATTTAGGCAGTCCTTCTGAGTGCACCAGAGCACAGCACAGACCATTAGTCCTCAACTTCTTGCTCTCCACACCAGAGTTACCACAAAGGCCTGGATGATTCACTCCCTCAGTGCTAATCTCTTCTCCCTCTGCAATACATATCCTCTGAGTAAGAGTTCTGCCAACTGGGACCCAGAGAAGGAATAAGAGATGCTGTTCCCATTGTTCAGCAGGATGAGTCACTGCACATCTGGGAACTGGGGGAATCAAGAAACACAAACAGAAGGCCTAAAATGAGCCCACAAGTTCCACAATGCACCATCACTACTGGATTTTTTAAAAACTATTATTTTTTCCAAACTGTCCTATCTGCAGTATAAAGCTTGGTGAAGGCCAGAGAAAATAGTACAATTTGTTTAAAAACTCACTGATGGAGGAGAAAGGGAGGAAAGCTAATATGTAAACAAACTCCTGCTTCCTGAAACAGCCCTCTAAAACTCTTTTCATATGCTATTTTGACCAAGGAATTCACAAGGGGCCATGAAATCAAGGAATTTTTAATCTCTATGTTTTGTACTATGTGAATACCACCTTAACATTCGCTCCAAGTAAGTCACCATGAAAATAACTAATTGAATTCAACATCCCTGTCCCTTCAGGCTACATTTGGGGCACAGAGGAAATCTCCCCACAGAAATATTATAACTAATCTGGCATCACTTCCTTTGCCATCGATAGCCTCATTTTGGGCACAGTTCCCAAGCAGGATTCATTTCATGAAAATAAAAGCACAACAGATCATAGGCAGATTACTTTAAAATACCCACAGAAACCCAGTAAAAAGATACGTTCTGCAAGACCAGAATTTATGGGCTTCTCACTTTAACCCCCAGCCAGTTATTCAAAGTGACTGTTGGACAGATCATACAGGACAGTGAAACATCCCATTGTCCAGTTTCCTAAAGTACTGGCTCATTTCAAACTTTTCCTTCAGAAAAGCAGTTCCTCTAAATTCTGCTCTGAACTAAAAGACTTGAAAGGGGACCCAGTGTTCCAAATTGGCTTTTTTCCTTTCCTTGTCCCAAGGCCTTTTTGACATAATATTAATTTAGCCCTTCCTGACCATTCTGTCTCTGGCTGCTAAATTTAGAGTGCACAACTTAAGGTAGACCTGTCAGTCTTCGCTTGTTTCAGATGATGAATTAAATCACACAGGAAGGAAATGTTATACTTCAAGGAAGCATAAGATACAGATCCAACAGGATTCCCACAATACAGACCCAACAGGATCCTCAAATACAGCAAAACACCCATAAAACCAGATACTTTAAGTAACTCCTACAAGCTGTGGCTGAATCTGAAGGGTGAAAGAACACTGTTGGTACAACCCACCCTCTGCTCAGGAGCTGCAGAACATTCAGCAGTAGGGCTGAGAAACACAGAGGAAATCCAGGAGAGCCCAGCAGGACATTTGGGAATCTCCCAGCCTTTCAGCTCTGAGATCTCAGGCACAAATGGGATGGACTTCGAGCACTGACGTGTAATTGCATCCAAAAGTGGCCTTTATATAAGGTACCATTCCATGAGGGCTGCCAGAGACACACAGAATGCAAACTGCAATCAAAATATTTGTTTTTTAAACACCAAGACCTCATTTTCTCCAAGTTTCCTGGGATGTGAATCACCTGCTGATTGTAAGAAATTTCCATGTTATTATTTCAGATGTTTTATGAAAGCAAGAGGCCCAATGGAAGAGCAAGGTTATGAGCACAAGTAGGAAAACATAACCAGGAGACAAGCATTTGAAAATGTTGGAGATGGCACATCAGTCAAGCTTTCGGGAATTGAAATTGGAACCCCAAACCTCATCAACAAGAAGAGATTTGGAAAGCACCTTCCTTAGTGAGCCCTACTGGACACAAGCAGGGTCAGCATCCTGCCACCAAGACACACACACACACCCTTTGGAAGTCAGCACAGGGACACAGCTCCAGGTTCCACATCCTGGTTCTGTCCAAGAGCTAAAATTCTCATGAGGGGCAACAACAACCCACCCCCATCCCAAATCAGCAGGGTCCTTCAATAGATCCCTTCTGAATCTGCACTTCTGTTCAGCCTCACTGGTAGCTGGGCATGGATTTACTACAGCAAAAAGCTGCTCTCTTCTCTGTGACAGCTGATGAATTAAGTATTATTTTGCAAGGAGGTGAGCAAGTCTGTGTTCTTTAAGAATTCCCTCTGAGAATGCTGAAGTAACTTAAATTACCCCAAAAAGCTGATGCCCATTACACCACAATTCTGTTCTACATCCTGTCTGGGCACCCAAATTTATTGACACAAGACAAACATCAATTTTTCATTCCATCACCAGCTCCAAGGCACAGACCAACCATACAGAATTCCACCTATCAAACGTCTCCAGTGTTATTTAACTTCCTCCTTAACAACAGACTGAGCTTCTGGCTCCCATCCAGCAACTCCAGTGCTTATCCAAGTTGCTGCTGTCTGTACCCTACCAACATACCAGCTACAAAAAAGTACCATATGGTTCCAAACATCTAAAAATTATCTCTTCTTTCTACTGCCTAGCTGTGCAGTGTAGGTATCAGATGTTAAAGTCTAAAATTATTTTAAGAATTATTTGTCAGCTCAGTACAAATGGACAATGAAAAAACTTGTACATAAAAGGAGGGGTTTTATAACCCATTCTATATGACACATGGCCAATCTGTACACTTGACAGCATATGGAGAATAAAAGGTGATAAACACTGAACTTTCAAAAAAACTTTAGGCTAATCTGAGCTCCCATATCAGTTCTAAGATTTGTGGATTCCAGTGACTGAATTTTTAGCATAGGAAGAAACACTCCTAACAGGAGCAGAGTTCTTGTGCTGAAGGGCAACTCTAAACATGTGTGAGATTTTTCCAGCAGTCAAATACAGCAATTCTTTCTCAAAGTGCTCCCAGGGAAAAATGATGTTTGACTTTTTTTCTGAAATTCTCCATCTTTCTACATCAACAGGATGTAGTGAGATGGATTACTTTTGGTCCTATGTTAACAATTCTGTCCATTTGTCTCAAATATGCACACCAGCAGCAGTGCCTCCAGACGGGAAGAGATTTTCTGCTAACAGACTAAGGCAGGCTCATCCCACACTACAAGCTTCAAGAAACATTAACAAAAAAATCCCCATTATTTTGATTTTACTCCTCTTTACTGTCTTCATCACTGCTGTTCCTGTTTCCCAGATCTGCAGTAACTGGAAGAAAAACAGGTGCAAACAGCAGAGAAAACAGTACTGGCCACAAAGAATACACAGAGCTGCTCAGTGCAACACAAACACACTAAGCTTTAGCTTCAAAAAAATAAACCTTGAAAACTCCTTCCCCAGACTTGCACATTACCACAGCGATTCAGCACGTCCCACCTTTCACTGACTCGCAGCTAACAAGGTTCAGGGAGCAGATGGAGGGGGACAGACACCAAATTCATGGGGAAGAATGTGTTGGAACAACAAAAACTAGCCTGACTGCTGCAACCAACATCAGCAGCCAGTCCGGCTCACACACACTCATCCTGGCACGACTGGGAGACAGACCCACTCAGAAGCATCCCATGAAAGGATTCCTTCCTGCTTCCCTGCCAACTGTCCAAGGGAATACACTGTCTGAAGCTGCTGCCAGAGCCCTTTCATCTCCCACACCGGAGCTTCTCCGTGAGGCTGAAGCACCACATGCCATCCCAGCTCCTGGGGCTGAGCACAGCCGGCTGAGAGCAGCACTCCTGCCACACTCCAGACAAAGCCCCGGGCTGTAAAAGCAAGGGATGGATCCAAGATTCTGGCCAATCACCAGCAAAAGATGCTGTTTATTCTCAGGGGGCAGCTGCCATGCCCAAATGGGCATTTTCAACTCATACATCAGAATTTAGGAGCAATATTTTGGTGTGTCACCAGGACCGATGCACAACCCCCCTCTTCTGTGTCCCAGTCCCGTGCTTTTGTTCCCAGCTGGGCAGCATGTAAACCTCAAACTTGCTTTGTTTACAGAAGACATCTGCAGAACCAGAATAGACACTGACAATAAAAAAGTACCTTCTGAATTAATCCAGTCAGCAGTACTGGCTATCTGATCAAGACTAAATCACAAGTTTACCAGCAAGTTTCCCTTTCAAATCTTATCAGATCAAGGGATGGGAAATAAATATGTTAGATCTTGTGGACTGAAAAAGCAGCTAACACCAGCCATGAGAGACTGTTGAGCTTGGACTTTTCCATGGCAGGTGGCCAGCTGGAAAACTAAGCAACTTGGATGCACTTACAACAGGCATAACCTTGAGTATCTCACAGGACAATGTTTCCTGCTCCACTCACCATGGATTTGTGGCAGTGCCCTAATGCTCCACTTTGTCAAACTTGTTTTACTGAAATTTGTCTATATCTGCTGTTCAAAGGTAACTGTAAGGATTAGAAAGTGTCATTTGTCCCTTATATTGCCTTAAAAATCTGTTTGAACAAGATTTTCTCCTTCTGTCTGCATACATACAACAAAAAGGTTTTTAGATGCAATGCAGACCAACATAACAGTCTTGTGTGATTCAGAAAGCTGGCTCAGTTTTAGGTGGAACTCAGACTGAGCTAAAATGCAAGCTAATAGCACTCAGGTGTGGTATTTAACAGTTTGATTCCTATAAAATCAAGTGTATAGAGAAGAGAGTGCAGAAAAAAACCCCTAAATTCCACCTTTCTGACATTACCCTGAAGTTGTTCCCCATGCCCATTACCTCAGCACTTGGCAGGCTCAGCCACAGAGAACACAAGGCTTGCAAGTCTGAGGGACTCCTCAAGCCAGTTTCCATGTCTGATTTTCTAAATTCACTTGGCCCAGAAACAAACAACTCCTTTTCCAATAATAGTTTGGTATTTGTTAATTCCAAGAGACTGACCAACTCCGAACTCTGCAGTGCACATTTCCATCAGCTGATACTGTGCTTGCTTTCCCAGTGACTCTCAAATCAGTGCAAAGTCACAACACACACTACCTTGCTCCACTTCTTGTGTTCATCCACTTACACCAAGACTTGTATTGTCTTCTACCAAGTCTGACCTTTACACACAACTGTAAATCCCCCAGATCACGAGTGAGCAGTTACCTCATGTCATATGTCAAGAAAATGTGCTTCATCAGTTCCCTGCTGTGCCCTGGGTCTGTGACAGAAGGTTTCACCCAAGCAGTGACTGCCCTCCCCACCACCTCATCTCTCCTGCTCCAGTGCCAGCACTGTGTGTCAAGCCCAGCAGGTGAATGAACCTCAAAGGACCTCAAAGTGACATGAAACAAACCTGCTTCCATTCACAGTCAAGTTTTCTCTGTGGTCAGACTTACAGTCATTATCTCAAAATGTTTGTTATTCATTCATGTCTAATCATGAAATATCAACTATTCTAAATATTCTTCCCCCTTCTGAAGATTGTTTCAGCATGAGGAGGGGAAGTTCTTCCAAATTAGCACTACTGACACTTCAGGATGAAGGTTTCATGCACACTGAACTACTTTTAATTTAATTGCAGAATTTGTTCTCTTCCAGGCCTGAAAACAAATCTATAGATGAAATAAGTGATTTAAAATAAGTGATAGGTTCCATCCTTAAGGCCTCATCTACACACTGAAATTAATCAAGTCCCAGTGGAAAATCAAGCTGTTGAGCAGACCCCCCCCCAAAAAAATCCCAATTAAAGCCTCACTCCCATCCCACTGAACTGCAGAGAGGGCAGTGGTACAGCCATGTGGACAGCCAGCTGAACTCCCCCCCTGCAGCCAGGACTGTATGTGCTGGAATGGGAGACAAGACAGAGAGGACGCAGTAGGTGACTCTTCTGTCTCCTGCCCCCATCGAACATCCTTACTGATCCTGCACTGGACCCTCACCAGACAAACTCCACAGATCAAAGTCTTGAAGTCAGAGATGGAACTAAATGGGAAAGAGCTCTGTCAATAAACCACTGCTTTTTCAGCCTGAGATGTTACAGAGTTTTCCAAAGTAGAATTAAGTGAGTATCAAGGAAAGCAAGTCCAATTAAGAGGCTTTGGGGGCAGGGTGGAGAGCAGACCTTCTAAGGACAAACACCAACAGTTTGTTCAGGAGCAAAGCCAAGTGAAGCACAAGTCTGCCACAGTCTGACTGCAGGAATCTGTCTTGTATACAGAGGAGACATTTGAAAGGTGTCGATAAATTACTTCTCAGAGCAACATGTTTTCCACTTTCTCAAACAGAAAATCTTGCATGATGTTTCCACGAAGTTTTCCTGCCCTCCCCCAAATACTAAGTCAATAATAGAGCAAAACAGGTTTACTCCAGAGTTGCTTTAGGTATAGCTGCAAAGTAACAAGAAGGTGGAGACCCTTCTGCCTTTGGGACAGAAGCCTTCCAAGCTCTTGCATGTTCAGAGAGAAGAAAGGAAAGTATTGATCATCATCTTTGAGGACTCAACAACTCTGCTCCTTCCATCAGTGTTCAATCATCACCTGGTTAAGGCAGCTCCCGATGCCACTTGCTCGTTCCTCCACCAACACCACAGCACAGTCACCACCTCAGCTGTGCTGACAGTCAGCCATAGGGCTACCCTCTGTCTCAGAGGAGCTTCCCAATTTACAGCAGGCCTTCCAAGAAAACCAGCTGTGCCAACATAAGCAGTAGCACAATGGAAATCAGGCTCCCCGAACCACTGTTTGCCGTTGCTCCCTGTGATTATTCTGACACAGAGCTAAGCCCAAGGTGAGAAGTAAAACACTCCGTATTTAGGGCAAAGCAGGCTTGTTTGGGAGACAGCAGGAGCAGGGGAAGGAACAGAAGAAAAGTAGGTTAAAGACAATTAAAATCTTTTCAAGAAGTCACTGCAAGAAATATCAGGAGAACCAGCAAGAATACATCACTAACTGAGCAAGTTACTGCTGTCTAAGTATCTCCCTGCACCTTCCTTTTCAGCCTTCTGCCAGGTCCTGTCTTCTAAAGAACATGGGCTTATTAAACATAATGCACTGTGTCACAGTGGCAAGTAAAGTATAACTTCAAATATTTGTGAAGTACAAAAATACAGAAGATATGCCAATAAGACTTCCTTGTAAAGACAGACCTAGTTTTGTTGATCTGTTCTTGTTACTTGTTCTTGATCCTACGTAGCTTCCTGTAAACTGGCATATTCAGGAAAGCCTGAAAGCATTCATTACCCATTATCCTATTAAATTCAGTGGCCCCTTTGAAAAATCCAAGCTTTAACCTCTTACTGTTTTTTCTCAAGGGAACCTTTTAGTGAATATTCAAAGACACTGAAATCACCCTTGCTCGCTGCCCCAATTTTAGGTGGAAAGAGCACAAGGTTTGGAACCAATAAAAAGCTGAAATGGTACCAAAAGAAAGCCGAATTACTACAAAGAACAAATAAACGAGGTGCAAAAGGCTGACTTGTAAAACGGGAATTTTCTGAAGTGCATTGTCAGCACTGCTGTTCTGAGCAGAGTGAGCCACCTTGGGGGACACACTTAACAAAACCAGTCACCACTTCTTGTGCAGAGCCTTTTTTTGGCCTCATTTTCTGACCCAGACACAGGGGCAGAAAACTGCTAATAGAGCACCCAGTGAGCACCAGGAGCTCCCTGTTTTCTTTCACACTGGATCTTCAAGTACTGCATGTAGGTTTCATACACCAAAAAACTTTGAACATATCATGGGAACACAAATATAAAAGTCTCCTTTTCAGCTGTATCTTTGAGACTGGAGGGTTGAAACCAGTCTGACCAGTGGAGCCTTTCCACTGGAAACAATATTCTTTGATTGTTTCTTGACAGATATTAATATACGTGTCTCTGCATAATGCAGGTATTTTTGTTCCAACTAAAACACTGTCCTTGTGCTACCACAGCTTTCACCACACACATGCTCATTACCTGGGATAGGAGCACACTCCTGGCTCCACCAAATTTCAGTAAGAAGTCTTCCTGAAGTCATATAAAGGGGACACCTTTAATGTGCCTAGCTTTTCAGTTTCTGGAATATATTTTCATTACTGGGAATCTCTAGGGAGATACTAGTTGCAAATTTCAAAGTATCTTGAATTATTGAGATCCATTATGAAACTTTCTGAGTATGAAAATAAATAGCATAATCAAAAGCTAAAGGTTGCTCACTGGGCTGGATGTGCCTCTGCCCAGACCTTTCCTGCACACTAGAAAAGGATAAAGAGATTACTCCAGTGGTTTGTAGCTGCAGTTGGGTACTGGCTCAGACAGCCTGAACTGAAAGTTTCCTTCCTTGTTTCTCACAGCATGTGCCAGCACTTCTTGATGGGAATGCAAAGATTAATTACAGCTGTACTTGCTCTGAACAAATCCTCATATTCAATACAGTCCTGCAAGATTTAGAGTAGCACTAATTAGAGCTTAGAACAACAATTCTGCAAAGACAGACACACTCAGTATTTTTGCTAATTATTTTAAGCATTATAAAATCAAAGCTTCTTTCCAGAAGCAGGGTGGCATTTATTCTCAACACTTGGGAGCCAGGAGGACTTTTCCAGAACATTAGATTTAGTGTTTCAGTGCTGTTGCTGAAGGTTAAGACATCAAACTCTAACTGCTTCCACACACACAGAGATAAGGATGAGCACAAACTCCTTTGGGACACTCAGACAGTTCTCTAATGAGCTCAATTACTAAGAGGCAAAGACAAAAAAGTCTGTACTTAGTAAAATACACAAGTAAAAAGAAATCTTTCAACCAGAAAAACGGCAATCATCAGGAAAGATGCAAAGTCTTGAAAACATGTTGTTGTTTCTCCCTTTCATCTCAACTACACCAAAAATACAGTCAAGATGTACTGACGTCCAAGGGCCAAAACCAAAAAGTTCCTACAGGAAGCCCTACTCAGCACCCTAAAAATACCCAGGCTTTTTCATCTACCTCCAAGAAATTGTAAGTTCAAAGGTACACCAAAAGGTACACCACTCCAAGTCTGAGTTTCAGTCTTTTGGTAGCCATAGACAGCAGGGCATTAATGAAGTGCATTAACTTCCTCTTACAGACTTTAGGAGGTGATTTTGCACAGTGCTTTTGATCATTAAATGAAATAAAAATTAAAAAATGTGTAGAGTGCTGGGAACTCACTATACAGAGTACTAGGACAGCCAGTAGCACAGTCCTTTTTATTCAGCATCCATCTCAGTTCCCATATGGTAGGCATATCAATTTCTTGTTATCCACTTATTTATTATGTATGATCTGCTCATTACTTTCCAACTTAACCTCCCAATTCCATGCAGACTACATTTCATCCAGCTGTTACATTTTGTCATAACCTAAGGCCAGGAGAAATTCATGGCAGGAATCCTTTCCTTTTTCCACAGAGAATTTAACACAGAGAGCTTTAATGCTTGGTTGAGACTTCAGGTAGGTACAGCAACAAACTGCTGTTCTTTAACACTTATCCATTTGCACTGTTTTAAAAAAAGTCATAATTCATGACCTTTCTGGTTCCTGTTATTTGTCTCCAACAGCAGAAACTATTTAAGAATGGCTAATAACTGTTTTAACCATGACAGCTTTCTGCTTGAGAGCACAGCTCCTGTCACTGAGAGAAGACACACAGGTGGATTTTGCTGAATTCAAACTGCTCTGTAGCATAAACCAATCTCCAGCCTTCAACCCTCTGAGCAGTTTTGAATCCAGCCTACTTTAAATGTAAGTTCTTCTCACCTCTTGCTCAGTGGCACTTTAAGCAGAGCTGAGACTCCAAGTGCAGAATTCCTTCCTGGGGGTGACAGACAGTGTAACAGCTCCAGCTCTGCCTCCTGCTCCAGCCCAGCCCTCAGTCTGAACCTCAAGACACACTGGCACAGCCAAACCCCACACAAACACTGCCCAAGGAGTTCTCTGGTGGCAGCAGGCCCATTAACCTATCTCATGTAAGCACTTATTTTTAGAACACTGCAAATATGTTAGGAGATCACGGATATAACTCCTGCAGATGCAAACAGACAAACCCTACAACGTCAGCCAATACCCACAGGATTTTGTGTCCAGGTTTCTTAGCAGCATTTTGCTTTATGTTACCCCTCAAGTTTTAATAAAACCCAAACTATAACTCACTGACTCTCGCCTTCTTTAACAAAATGCCACTTTTGTTAGAGAGTTCTTACTTGAGACCTTGATCTGAACAAATTTTCCTATTTGGTCATAGAGACAGGCTCAGAAGCCAGGGACTCCAGCTGCTAATCCTTCCTGCTACAGACCTGCCACGATGCTTTGCAGTCTTGCACTTAAACAAGCAATTAACTTCTGCTGCTGTACGAAGATGAGTCAGACTCTGTAACTTGACCATAAACTTATGAGGTCTTGGGGATTAGAAAACAGAACTAGAAAATTAAATCTGGATTTTTGGCGCTTCATTGCCACAATACTGGCCTAAAATCTTGCTTAGATATTTAACTAAGGAGAAATATCTCTAACTCTCCCTGCTACATGAGCCCAGAGCAGGGCATTTTTCATACTGCATTGATAAAGTCTGCAACTTAATGATCTTATAAAGCACTGTTTGAAAATGCTAACATAACAAAATCCGATGATACAGAACTATTACTGTTGTTTTTATAATGACGGGCAAATGGCAAATTTAAGGGAAGGTTTAGGTTATATATGTGTGTGTGTAATACAGCATTATCATTTCTTGCATGTAATAGCTATAATTCAGACAAGCTTATTTCCCACCCACTGGTTCACAATTTGCTTGTTAAAAAAAATTTATATAACATTGTTAGATACAGACTTGCACTTGACTTTCAGCACCAACAGGATGCAATAACAAAGCATCGAGGCAACAGTAAACATGAACTTCCGCTTTGTAGCCTTTCTGTCAATCCCTTAGTTTTTGAAAAAATTTTGTGGGTTGAATTGGCATGGCCCATCCAGATCTAGAAAATTAAAAAACCCACAGAACCTCCCCAGCAATAATTTAGTTTCACAGGAGTTCTGCACACTAGGAATACCCATGCAAAGCTCAAAAGCAATTTGGCAAAGAGTTGCTGCCTAGCCCCAATTACATGCATTAAATGGTAACAAGATTTCCCATGCTGGTGCTTTGAACAGTGTGGTTATTCCCTTTGTACATCACACCAGCATTGGTCAAACCCCAATGGATTTCACTGACGAAATATGAGAGTTTCACAGCTCTGAAGAAAGTCATCCTTGCAGAATAAGCAACATTCACAGCCTCTTGTGTAAGCTCATATTTAAACAGTAGTTTGCAAAAAGAGGAGCTCATTTTTGTGTTATAGCCAATGGTATAAGCTGGGCTTGATTTGACACTTTGTATTTTCTCAAGAGAAAGTGCATTAACAGCTTATGAGGTCGATGCCAGGCACAAGCATTCCTGCATTTCAGGGCTGTGTCTTATGTGCTCAAAGAGTAAATTGCTTAGAAACAGGTTTTTAAGGCTACCTCTACTCTGCCCCTGCACCTGACAGAAAAATGATCAGCTGGAAACTTTCTACTTCAGGATTCAAGAAATCTCTGCTAAAGTGCATCGAGTAATTCTGACACAATACAGCCCAATCCTGGAGATTTCTTAGAACACGTCACTTCAAGAGTCACCAACTTCTCACATCAAGTCTGCACTTTGCTGCTCCACCTCTCAATTCACTTGGCTTCCTGAAGCAGCCAAATGCTCCCACAAAAGCTCCCCGTGCCTCAGCAGCTGCTGTACAACACAGCTCCTGATCACGTCACTGCCTTACCCAGCATTTCCAGACTAAAATGAAGACATTTAAGACACAGTTTGTGCACTCTGAATCAAGAATTAGTGCAAAAGACTGGTGCAAAACTGCCCAAAACACCCAGCTGGCTGCCTGTCAGCCTTTAAAGACATCAGCTCCTTGTGTAGGGTGAAGGCAGCAACAAAAGCTCCACTAACTCCAGGAGCAGGCTATTCCCTGTGCAGAACTTCCAGCACACTGTCTGTTCCAGCAAAACAATTTAATCACTTCCATTTAGTTCAAGTGTCTGATTAAAGGAAAAAGAAACGCCATAGTAATTTATAGGGGAGTGACCCATGACCTATTACAAATATCCCCCAATTTCCCCCAGCTCAAAACACCCAGAGAATGGCGACTCAATATAAAAGAAAGGGTCTTTAAAACATTTTCCAGAGTCTTCCCACATCCAAGGCTTCAGAGGCTCAGTATTTGAAGTATTAATGGAAATGTTCCATACAATTCCCTGTGCACAGATCTAAAAATAGCTATGGACACAGTAGTAAGTTTCTGTCTGTATTTGCAAGACTCTTACTTCCCTCTCAGGAACCATGACTTCCCATTACCGCTGACATTTATTTTTTTAAAAAAGGAGCCATTAAAACACCAGAAATTCTTTCAACAGTTCAGTGAACATCAATAATAATAATAAGAACACATCAGTAACAAGCATTAAATTTCAACTGATACTCTTGTGATGGATCACAAACATATTCTGAATATTAAGGATGTGAATTTTTCTTTGAGAACTGATGAGATCAGCTGATGGCCTTTGCAGATCGGCTCATCATTAGCTTAAGCTCTCCAGCAGTGCCTGCACACAAAATACATCTGTTCTGGCCATGGCAAAAATACCACTGTTATCGCCTGACAAACCCTATTTGTCCCACCTTTACCCACAATGACATCAAGCATGCCAGGCTGCAAGACACCAAGAAAGTATCTAACCTTGCCTCAGTCTTTTTTTTTTCTAGACATATTAAACCTAGAAGCAAATGGTTTCTCTCACATTCTCCCCCCAGAGACCTGGAAGGATGAAAAACCCCAAAAAAAGAGAAATCACCCGACCAAAGCAATTCCTACCTTGGCCTTGGTCTCCATGGTTTATGACATCCAAGGAAACACCACTTATGGGTGAAAAAAGCTTGCACCTGAACTCCCAAATATTTCTTATTGGGCTCACACTCAAGAAGCTTCTACCTTCCAGCTAAATCCTACTGGAAATCCCAAGGCCCCTTCTCCAGAAACCATTCCAAGTGGGATTTGTCTCCTCCTGGTGGCAATGAAGGACTTAGAGCCAGTTGCCCAAACCATGACAGGTAACCTCCAAAGAACAAACATTACAGGATGTTTGGAGACATGTGATCAACACACTCCTTTGTAACACACAGACAGAAAATGGGGTGGGATAATGAGGGGAAGGGAAAAGGGAGAAGAATCACATCCTGATTACAAAGGAATTCCTATTCTACTAGTTAAAAAAATGAGGACAGAGACTTGACAATGTAACCAAACATACAATGAGGCTTTTGTCCCCAAACTACTTGGCTTGTGTACAAGGAACAGAGGAACTTGGGTCGGTGGGGACTGGCTGGGGCAGGGGAAGAGCAAGAGGCTGATGTTTGTGAAAAGAAAGCAAAGTTGGTTAGTTAGTCTGCTTTAAGGAGGGCTGTGAATTAAAAAAAGCAGCCTGCTATTGTAGAATCCACCCACTCACTTCTGAAAAGCTCAAAGACCCAGACAGGGATTTACAACCAGCACTTCTAGGCACTGAGTGTGAAGCAGAAAGCACTCAAATGCCCAGAGGCAGCTTGTGTGGTGCCAGAGAAGCAGCTTTGAGATTGCACAGGGTTATGGTCAGAGCCATTTTCTTTCAACAAGTTTGTTACTGCTGAGTCAGTCACTGAGCCCGGCATTAGAGACCACAGGAAGACACCTGCACACAGCAGTTTGCAGCTCTAGTTAACCAACCAACATGTCTGTGTTACTTTTTAACAGTCTCACAATGACCTGGAGAAATAGAGCACTCAAAAGCAGACCAATAACCTTATGGCTTAGAAGCCAAAATAATACCAATAATAAAGAGCTGGTGTTGACTGCAAGACCAGGGTGAACAAAACGCAACCGCTGAGTTTTTTCAAAGTGTCAAGATGCATTCAGAAAAATCACAGTAATGTAAAGCTTAAAAATTTTGGTAATGATTTAAATACTGTTTAAAAGACCATAAATTCAGTTTAAACCAAGCCTATTCCATTTAATACCTCACTTATACTTCTGAAGAAAGAGAGTGCTGACGCAGAGGTTTTCTTTAACCTTAGTTTAAATCAGTTCAGAAAAGATTGCTTTTCTCTACTATATCTGGCACCTATTTATTTACACGAGTCTATATCCAGCAAAGGTTTAAACTACATGAAGGTACAGGTTTATACATATCATATAAAATTACTAATAAGGCATCTCCTTAAACTACCTCTTTCTTTAAAAAGTTATGCAGCTTTAAACTCTCTCGCCCCCTTTTTTTTCCTTAAAGGAATTGGACTGTTGCTGATCCCCATGTACTCAGGGAATCAGGCTTCTGCAGAAGCCAGCAGCAGTATATGGAAATTTGATCAAGTTATTAAGGCGTTAATTTGTGCAGCAATCAATCCAGAAACAGCATTTGTATCCCTGAGATTAATCTACTACGTTTAAAAAACACCTTTATGAAGTGCTTTTTCTAAGTTACAGCAGGGCTACTTTCTAATCCCCTGGTTTTGCAGCCTGCACAATCAAATGACAGCACCCAGGAATTCCAAGTTGACAGTGTCACAGATGCTGCCACTGGGACAGAGTTACACACTATTTCTGTAATTCAGCACCTCTCTGGACTGTCCACAGGGGAACAGACCTGGTGGCTGCAGCAGCTCCAGTTGCCCCAGTGACCTCACACAGGTCACCTCAATGCCATCCAAAAAGGTGCACCAGAGAACTGAACCAAGATGCTGAAGATGACAGAACATTAAAGGATCATTGCTTTATTTTTGTGGGGCTTTTTAATTTTTTTGGCATTTCCTGTTTAGCACTCCAAGCCAGAGAACGCAGAGGTGGGCTGCCACTCTTGGAACACTATTTATTCAACAAACTGGACTCTCGTTTTCCAGTTTGATGCAATTTTATTGCTAAGCAGTACAGGAATGAACCTCCCACACGATCCCAATCTGAATCTCCCTCTACAAACAAAATCCATGCTTGATCACAGCATTTCCCAGGAAAAGAAAAAAAAACAACAAAACAACAAACCACAACAATCTTAACAGGCTGTTGATGCAACTATTGCTTACTACACTGGCTTCTCTTGGCAGTTGTACCATGATAAATTCAAGTTCCCTGTGGCACGGGCAATCTTTTTATTCCACATTTGAACAGTGCTTAGAACAGCAAAGTCTGTGTCTACAGATGCAAGGAATAATGGAACAATTAATCCATCCTCTCTCCTCTCTGCACATCCTTTCCCCACCCCCAGAGCTGTAACATGGAAATGGTTGCATTTTTAGACCAAGGAAGTGAGGTTTATACAATCATCCTGTGACAGTTTTACCTCAGCATTTCATTTATTCTTTAGTCACTTGGCAGTCACACGATGCTTCAGACACAGATTTCAATGATATGCAACAAGACTCAAACAGGCACCTTATTAGTGGAGACAGCTGAGTACCTGAGGGCTGCAGCAGGAGTTTAACTACACTATTAAGACACCAGAGAACCCACAGAGAGCAGCATAAGGAGACAATCAACTTCTCTATCAAATTTCTCTAGTTCTCCTTTACCTATATTGACTTCCTTTGCAAAAGAATCTAAGGGAGACTATGTAGAGCCGTGTTTCCATCCTTTAACTCCTCTAATTAAACACTGATAACACATCCAGGCATGAAGAATTTCACCTTTAACTCTTCTGAGTTTGTTGTTTTGTTTTGTTCCCCCCACCCCACCTCCCAAAAACCAGCATGCAGTTTGGGGAGAGAATACTTTGGAAAAAAAAAAAAAAAGAACCCCACGTTTATTAGAAAAATTGAGAAACAATCCCATATAATTTTCCAAGAACTAGTAGCAAGTAACTAGTAGCTTGTTTCACTGAGCAGGAGGGAAAAAAAGAGAGAAAAAAGTCATCTCCATCTTGTACACAGGAAGAAAAAGAAGCGGATTATGAACAGCTGTCAGAAACATATTCCATACCAGAAGTGCAGCTATTTTGGCACAGGAGCATGAAAACCTAACAAGCAAGCAGGGAAGATAGCACATTTTTATGCTCACTGTCATCTTTCAGTTGCTTATCCAAGTTTCATTTGCAGACGTCAGGATGAAAAGAAACAGTCAGCAGCAGTCGGAATGGGCGTCGCTCTCACTTCAAAAGAGCTGCGTGCAGGAGGGGCTTGCCAGTATCAATACAGTGCAGGCTGGCAGGACTGCTGGGTTACAAATTAAGTGTGCCTTCATCAGTGACCTACTATGAACAGACCTACTGAGCCTCTCAAATATTTTTAGTTCAACCAATTCCTGCCTTTTTTGGTTCCTCTTGCTCTTCCAGTTTATCCAGTCGCGGGCGCTTTTCCACTCCCTCTTACCGCCATGCAGTTTTTCAAGTTTGGCTCCAATTACCACTTGTTCCTGCTGCTGAAGTGCTCGGATTTACAGCACTGCTGCCACCAGCTCACAGGGTGGCCGAACAGTGCACTCAGGGAGCCTTTCAGCTGGGGAGAGACTGACAGAGCAGGCGGCTTGTCCACCCCCTCGAGGGGAGGGCTGTACTCACCAGCTGGTACTCGCTCCGACGGCTGAAGGCCTCCTTGATGCCCGAGTCCCTCCACAGAGCCCCCAGGGCTGGGACGTAGAGCTGGAAGGTGGCAGGTTCTATGGGCAGGCCAGCTTTGTTCTCAAAGGCCATCAGAAACATCCCGTGCTTCTCATTCTCTGTGTACTGCCAAGGGATGCCCAGCTTGTCCCGTGCGTCCACCAGAACCCTGCAGCCCTAAAGGGGGATTCAGATAAGGAAGTCAGTGATAAAAAGATTAAAGGGCAAAAAGAACGAGGATTTGGAGGTACTGGAAGGTTATTTTTTGACACTGTTCTGTCGAGAGTGAATTCAGGAGAGAATGGTGTTGTGTTTATTGCAACATCTCCAACAGTCATCAGATAGAGCTTGCTTCTGTAAGCAACTTAGCCACAAAGTACTTCTTCAGGTGGAAAACAGTATTAGCAGCAACAGCCACTGGCAACAAGCAATGCTGCCACCAGATAATGAAAGCAGACATCAAATGAGCATGAGAAGTGCCTGGGAACCTCACAGCTGTAATTTTAAAAAGTAACACCATGCCTGAAATCATATTCTTCTACCTTTTTCTTTGCATTTGAGTTTCAGATACCAAAAAGGACACTGTGGCTTTCTCAAGCATTAGGAGATTAGAAGAGCACTAGAGGACTCAAGACACTGCACAGATTTCAAGCTCACATGCTCAGGAAAGCATGTGCAGTTTTTCCTCAGAATCATCTTTCTTTTTGAACTTGCCATACCTTTGCTAAACAATGTGTGACAGGTAAGTTCCAGGACTCTAATTCTGGAAAAGAAATTTGGAAGGAAAGTGATTTTTGTTCTCACATTTAACTCAGGATTCCTGAGCTGCTCATTTTCACATTTTGCAGTTTTTATGGAAGCTTAATTTCACGTTCATGGCAACAAGTCAAACACATGAGGTTAAGGAAATCTGAAACTTCAGTATTGAATTTAACTTCACCTGCACTAAAATGCTTCAGATGGCCAAGAGATATTTCTCAAAAGTGAGCACCACTGTAATAATGGACAGACCTGTTAATGGTGGTTTAGCATCTCAAATGCTATTAAATTCGCAAGTAAAATCCGTGTGTTATCCTGAACTACTTTTCTCATTGTGTTGGTCTTTTGGGTTTATAGATAGGAAAATAAATAATAAAAAACCTCCAAAACTAAACATGTTTCCACAGCTATTCACATGAACCTCCACGTTATTGGACTGACACCTTTTTCTGCATACCTTAAGCTATCAGGACTGCACGTATGTTTTTGTCACACTTGAACTTTCCTGCCCTCCAGTACTTTAACAGCACCACACAACAACAACATAATTTTCCCAATAGAAATTGGAGAGGGATGTGAGAAGCAACTTAGGGGAGTGTCACAGAATAGGAACTCAATGCAAAGTGTCACAGTTGTCACTATGCAACCGTGTTCCTGAAGTGCAGCTTCCAAAAATGTAAATATTTATAAAAGAAAGTAACAATCACAAGAGAAGCATAAAGTAGAGAATATATCTCCACAATACCAGGAAAAGGCTAAAATTGAATGCATTTACAAACTGCTGCTTCAAATTCCAGACATAACTATTTAGTAACTCTGTCATACAGACCAAAAGCCAACTCTCATTCCCTAGTTACAGAGTTTATCCCTTCAGTAGCAGAAGTCTTTAGATCATTATTTGAAGGGCACTAACAAACATAAGCTCGAAAACCCCACTTATAAGGCTCTGTCTCTGAATCGCAGATGCTTCCATGACATCTCACAGCTTCAGACACGTTTGCAAACCACTCCCTGCTCACGGAACACCATCCTGCCTGCAACTGAAAGCCAGCTCCCCACTAGCCCCAGAACTCAGAGATCTTTCCAAAGCTTTGTGGCAGCTGAGCCCAGTGTGACACAGTTATTTGGGAGTACTCGGTGCCAGGTTTGTCTCTGCCCAGTGAGAAGGGAACAGCCTGCCAGCTCTCCCCCTGCATCACCACGGCTCCCCATGCTGCCTGAGCCCTGCTAGGAGCTCCCAGCCCACGCAGGGCAGCTCTGACCTTCCTCCTGCCTGGGCCTCAGCCCAGCAGCTCAGCTCCAGCTTCTCTATCTCACAGCTTTGGGGTTGATTTAACCCTTGTCCTCCTCACAGCTCCTGCAGACCCTTCAGAGCATCTCAAAGGAACGACTGCAAGACCACACAATTCCCACTCAGATTTCCCCACGCTGTCGCTCTGACTTTCCCTGCTCCCACCGGAGACATGGAGGTTCACAAGAGACTGCTGTTAAGGGAAAAGTCGCATTATTTGTTTGGGGAAAACCACAGAGCAGTTTCAATCAAGGGCATGGAAACTGCTCCAGTCCCAGAATAGTCACTTATCTGCTGGCTGCTGCTCCTTGGAAATGCAGGTTTGAATCTCCTGGAGGCACAAGAGGGAACTAAACTTAGACCTCAGCGACCCTATGAGAGTGCATTAACTACTGTAAGGTCACCCATGGGGACTGTGCAGCATCAGCACCTTCCTCTGTTCCAGAGACAGAGGTGGTTGCCACCAAATCCCATGCAGAGCCCCATATGGGACAAAGTGGCAGATTCAGAGGCAGGGACATCAGCATCACTGGTGACAAACACACATGCAGACACACACCGAACGAAGAGAGTAAAAAAATTAGGATAGGGGTTAGCAGGAATGCTGTCCTACGCACACCCACAGGAACAGCATCTCTCAAAATCTGAATTTTTAGAACACACTTGCCTCAAGATGTGTATCTACAATGCACCAGGAGTCAAAGTTTTGCATAACGAGCAAAACAACCAATGTCTCACTCTCCAAACTCTTAGCAAAGTTAAGAGTGTGACTCAGCAAAATCCCCAGTAAAGTCAATCTAAACATTTCTCCATCTCCACAAAACAGCTCCATAAATGCTACAAACAGATGTCACAAAGATGAGGAGAAACAGAATAATGGCTAAATTTAGAACCCATGCACTGCTATTCTCGCATCTCCGAGTTACTGGTAACACTATATTTTACAGTCTCTCTGAGCATTTGATAATCCTTGCCTCATTAATCTGCAGAAAAAGTTATGAGGAAAGGTTTCCTCTTACTGGAAGCCCATGCAAAACACTTTCCCTGCCTCTTTCCTCCAAAAAGACTATCATGGGATGCAGCCAGAGAGTCACTTTCATCTCTAGTTAAAACTCCTTAGGGGTTTATATGTACTGTTGATGCCCAGAGGTGAAGACTTCATTTAGAAGATTAGATGTAATTAAAATTTCTGGAATTTCCATTTATTATAGGATGAACAGAAAAGCTTCATATATTTGTAAAGTAATTTTATCCAAACTGAACTTGGACTCAAACATCATTGGTACAAATAAGGGAAAAAACCACCAAAGAAGTCTTGTTACATGTACAACCCTCCCTGTCAAGCTCTAAGAATGAAGAGACATCAGACATTTTCACTGCAGTGCTCAGTTAACTATAAATCTTCCCAATATTGCTGTGACAGTTTTTCTGATTTTCCTCTATTACAGAAAATGCCAATTCACTCTTTCATTCAGAAGACTGAACACCATCAATAACCATTCTGTTTTCAAATTTGGAATAAGGGAAAAAAAACCCAACAACATAGGAACTGCTTTCGACATGAAATTAACGTCTGAACAGTTCAACTGATGTAAAACTTTTGGGCTGCAATCAAGGCAGGACCCAGAATAAGCTCAGATGGAAAGCATTCAAATTCACAGGTAAGGATAGTGTGAGGCATTAGAAAATGGCAAACCAGCAGCATACTAGATGGAAGAACCAGCCAGGAAGGAAAAAATAGGTAATTCTCTATTCCATTCCTTTCCTAATAATTTCTAATATATTCAAGTAATTATTTAAAACCCTGGCATGCACAAAAGCTGAATAGAGATAGAGTAGAAGAGATGAGGTGTAATAAGAATGTGACATGATCTAACTCATGAAGCACATCTTTCACAGAAGAAAACACTACATAAAACTAGATACCCACAGATTGGAAAATAAGATAATTAAGGTATGATATACAAGAAATCCACAGAAATTACAAGCCACTTGCAGACAGGGAGCAGACAAAGACTATTCTTCTCCCTCCCCTTGCTCCACAAGCACAAGTTATCAGACAGCAGGTTGAACTGAAAGAAGGGGTTTTCCTGTACTCCTCCAGTGAGAACAACTCATTTACACAGGATGTTGGCCAAAAGTACAAATGGACTTAAAAAGCAATAAAGACAAAGAGATGGAAGAAAAGTTGAAAGAGCACTATTGGATTACATTCCAGATGCAAATCCTGGCTCAAGAAGTTTCCAAAACCAAGGACTGCCAATAACTGGAGGAGCACACCAAAGTATCACATTGCCTTGTGCTTGTCCCCCCTTTTGGCTGGGGGTTATTTTTTCATGTCCCAAACAGAGCCGGAGCTCCTGGGCCTGACACAGCACAGCTGCTGACCCTCAGCATGTTTGCTACTCACCAGCAGCAGGAAGGTTTAGGAGCATGGCCACAAATGCCCATGATGAGGAATAGCCCAAATGTATTTTTGCTCTTTTACTTTTGAAAGCATCCTAGCTTTGAACAAAAATAAAAAATATCCAGGCTACCTATTAAATAAAAATTAAGTGATTTTGTGGGAATTGTTAGAAAGGCTGCCACCAAACTAATGTCACTTGAAGCCAGTGGCGTTTGCCAAAATGTGAAAAGAAATCTTGTGGTATTTAAAGAGCAGCATGATTTAAGCTCAACTTACATCTGTAGTTACACTGCTACATAAAACACAACATTCACATTTTAAATTATTCACATACTGCAGTACTTGAAGGATTCATTATCCTTAAAACCTCACACCTTTCACCAGATGGACTAACTCAGAACCTGAGTGAACACCTCTCAGTGAAGCACCAAACACAAGAGGAACAACAGATTTGGGGGACACTTGCTCACAGGCAAGGGCAGGTTCTTCCATGCACAGACCAGCAGTCAAGGGATCAAAGAATCTGATTATTCTAGTCAAATGTCTGGAGAGAACTTGCAAACCTACTTAGAGTTTGTATACAAATACAAGAGTCTCCTACAGTGCATTTTCTCAAAATAATTTTAAGGAACTACTGTTGGGTATGAGATCACAGAGGACAGAGTAACTGTTCCACACGAAATACTACAGCAGCTACTTTTCAAACTTTTACCATTAATACATGTTCAACCTCCTACCAAGGCTCTCTGGATCTCCAGTATCTACATGACACCTATGGAGATTATTGTGCTGAGAGAAGTGGTCAGTGTTGAATACTTACTGGGGGACTCCAAGTCACAGCTAACAGGCAATACCATCTTCTCCTATGGCTGCAAACCAAGAGGAAATTCTGAGATGTTCCAAGAGGAACATCTCAGGCACAAGGAGACTCAAAGGGGTTTCCTACTGTTGCTTTTCCTCACCATTGTTGACAAGGAACTGGCAAAATCTCACAGAGACCAGTACAAACCTGAGCTTATGCCAAAAGGGGTGCTCCCATCTCACCAACTATCTCTCTGATCCAGAGAACCAGTACAGGGTGATGGAGCTACTGGAACACAGGTCTAGCTGCACCAAACCTCTGCAACAGCTCTGTGTCCACTGGAGCCATGAGAGCTGAACCCCACAGCCATGGATGGAGTTGGACTTCTCAGCAGCTTTCTGGTAAGCCAAGAAAGATGACAAAATGTAACCTACGTGTATTTTTAGCAAACATCTCCTAACCTTTTAAAAAATGCATTTTCAATACAAATTTTAAAAATAAAGTCGTCAGTGTTAGCAAATATAAACACATGCACTTTTTTAAAGTGGTGTCTGGAACACTGGAGAGAAGGTGACCTACTACTAACAAAGTAATAGCAAGACAATCAGATTTTTACACCACACTATCATAAAAGCATTAACTGTTTTTCTTTGATCTATGTCCTTGGCCAAGCAGTAGCCAAGAAGTCAATGTCATTCAGGATAAGGTTTCACATTACAAAACAGTCAAACAACAAGGTACCATAAAAAGGGGCATCTTTCCTGGCAGCACAGTTCCACCCTCTCCTGTCTGATAGGTTTGGCATTTGCCTGAGCCCACAAAGCCAATCCTGTGAGCAAACATCACCACAACCCTGGCCATTTATATAGAAAGTGCTTTCCACAACCTTTTATTAGTTTGCTGCAAGGCAAGACAGACACAGGGTTAGGGGTGGGAGCAGCACCAGTTAGCCCAGTTAGACAACAAAAAGGTTCAGCAGTTGTGCATGTATTTTCACTCTTCACATACTCCAGTACCACCCAGGTGAGAGCTGGGTAAACAGCAAAGATGACCTACCTTCCAGCCCAACCTGCAAATAAAAAAAGGGAACAAAGGGGATGTGTCATTTACTTAGTTCACAGGAACACAAACATTAAAAAACATTTGGATTAGCCACTGAATCTCTGGATTGGGAGCAGCAGTGATGTCTGCTTGTCTGGAAACTCTGAAAAGAGTCCTTGTCTTTGACTGAATTCAGCAAAATGATGATAAATGCAGCAGAAGAAAAATGCTCTCACTGCAAACTTTGCTTGTAACTGGGCACAAAGTGGAGAAATGATGACCTCAGAGGGGACTGACTGCTGCAGGACCTTACAAAAAGCTCCAAGTTACTGCTTTCAGAGTTATATCACCAGCTTTCTCCTTGTCCTGGAACCATCTAATTCATAGTTAGTTCATGCTTTCAGTAGAGCAGAAGCAGAATCTGCAGTTCCAAAAATACCTCCCTCAGGTTTGGCAAGACCCTGCCATGCTCCCTCCTGAACACCCTGGCACAGGATCCAGCATGTGCTCAGACAGACAGGAAGGGTACACAGGGAGGGGCCTTCAACAGCAGCAGTTCCTGACCCTCACCAGAGTGAAAAAACCCAGGCAAGTTGAGGGAATTCACTTGGAAACTCTGCAGCCTCCGATTCCTTCCAGCTTTTTTTCTTGTTGTTATTTGCACTGAACTCGGTTTTTCAGACAATGTGTACTAGCCTGCTCCAAAGCTTTCCTGTAAACATTGTTAGCAGCACAATTTGATGAATTTTTTTTTGCCAATACTGTTTTCAAGTTAATTATAAAATATATGTACAGTCAAGCGATTGAATATAATGTAAGTTCTCAAATTTAGTCACTCCAGTGACTAAACTTTGGTCTGGAAAACATCAAAGTATGTGACTCCAGTCTCCAGGGACTAAGTCGTGTTCTGCAATACTAATGACTACATCACAAGAGCACTGCGAGCTCAGTTTTGGAGTAACTTCGAATGTTTATCACTTTGTTGACCAGGACTCCTCTTTCACTATCTACCACGATGAAGACAAGACTGCTGTATCCTAAATCAACCAAGAGACAACCCAAATGCAAAGGCATCACCAGAGTTAGTGGAATTGACATTGAAGACACAGAAAAGACATCAACAGGTAGTCAGTTAAAGTGCCAGTGATTAAATGAACCTGAAATAGGAAGATCAACAAGACTCATCAGGGTTTTTTTGCTTTTCTATATAATTCAGTGAATACTATTTTTCATAATAAAATTACTTCAGAGCAAAGATAATCACAATTAAAAAGCGGTTCTAGCACAGAACTTTAGCACTTGGATTTTAAATTTAGTGGGAAAAGATACTGATTAACAACAGTTCCTATATTCTCCTTGTCATTCCTTTCCAAAAGACTTATCCCAGCAGAAAGGGCTTTGACACTGCCCTGAGACCAACTACTCAAACAGTTGGATTCCAACTCTGAAGTAGTAGATGGAGTGCCACCATCATCACCTCCTAATGGGTTTCCCAATTCATTTGCATGTAAACCCAGAGAAGTGCGGAGTCAAGTGAATTTAGAGTAACTAGAGTTCACCTAATGGAAGGATGTATTCCCCCTTTGTTTGTAGGCTATTGGAAGAGGGGCACCTGCATCGTGAATAAGTAGATAACTTGGTCATTTGAACTGTAGCTCCCAACTAAACTAAGGAACACTCTTTTTGCCTTCCCCACCTACAAGTTGCAAGCGAGTTTTCTTGGTGTGTTTGTCAATGACAGGAGGTACCACCACCTCACAGTCAGCCACCAGGAACACAGCATAGGCACAGTCAAGGTACAGAACTCCTGCAACAACAGCCCAGGTTTTCTAAGAGTTTCCACAAGTTCAAAGTTCTTCTTAAAACTGCCTTCAGCACAGGCCACTTGTTTTGCCCACCTTCCTGCCACTCATTCCTGCTATCGAGGGGAAATGCTCCCAGGTATGCCTATGTGCACTTTAAAGTCCCAAAGGATTGTTCCTCAGACAGTTCATAATGTTCAAAATCTTTCCTTGTTTTTTCCCACTCAGAACCCACAACTGAAGTTACACATCATGTCCTGCACAGTCAACTCCAGGCTTTTCAATACCTCAATCATTACAACCCAGGCCACAGACAACAAGAAAACACTCACAGATGAGCTGAAACCTTGAGCTCAAACCTCCTTCTCAACACGTAAAACTAACATTACCAAAGGAGCTCAACAGATTACACTTCAGGCTTTTAAAAGCCAAACATTGTCTCTCTTGAGATCGAAATCTCCCAAACAAGCTGGTGCAAGTACCACTCTGGTGCTTGTAGATTGCTTTAATTATTTTCTTACACAGCTAAACCAGGTTTGTTCAAGCAGCATGATATGCTCACACTTGAAACAAAAAACATTTAGACAAGGAACGTCAGAGCTCTGATTCATCGAGCATCTGAGCTCTTTAACGGTTATTGAAGGAAGCAAATAGAGTAGCAAGGCTGACCCATCTGTTTTGGAAGGTATCAAAAGATTCCTTCAGCTACAGTCAGAAAGCATCAAAACGCTCATGTAACACCATCAGATTTACCTTAGATTTGAAGCTTATGGTACACAAAAGTTTTCCATGTTTCCCTGCAAAGCCAAGAGTCACCTTAAAACTCAAGCTACAGCAGCAGCCAGCCAGCCCTGTCCTACCCACTTTTCTTTTCCAGGTGGATGTGCTGAAGTCCTGAAGCCTGTGTACTCATACCAGAACATTAACACTACTGCTTTTCACTTCAATCATCAAAAAGTTCCAAAAAGTTACTTTGAAACTTAGCCTCGATTAACAAGCAAAACCCTAGTTAACCGATGACTATTTACCTTAAACCAAAGCAAAACTAATGTATTTGAATACCACCCCACAAATGCCAGAAAAAGCTAGCAAGGCCCTGAACCATCACCTGTACTAACTGGAAAAGCAAATTCTGTGTCACAGATTTATTTTGTTTCGAACTAGGGTTTCCCCAAAACGGGGCTGAGAAAGAGAGAGAACAGGGTAAGCAAAGAACTCAGCATTAAGAAGATATCAGAAAGGTGAGAAGCTGAAAACTCAAAATAAAGTGGAGGCTGACATTAATGTCAGTTCATACTTAGCACTGTTATTTTCAAAGAGGCTTCACGTTCTGTTCTCTGGATTGGTCCCTTCGTTTTCGGTAAGTTGCACAGACTGCCTAAACACCACTGCAACACACATTTTCGAAATACCCAGCACTGTTAAGAGAGCAGGAATGCTCCTCCTTCAGAGAGAAGTTTAGTCATGGCTGGAAAATGAAAATTGACCATTTAATCCCAGAGATTTACACTGCATTTCTAACTCAGATCTCAGCCTTGCAGAAGCTTAACAGAACCACTGTTCGACCATGCTGAGAACTATGTGGGAAAAGGGGCTAAGGTTGCTGCAGCTGTACTGCACAACAGATTTTTACAGGCTATTTCATAGGATCATTTTCACACTGTCCACATTTAGTACTATAAAAATTCATCTTATTCTTGCAAGTTAAACACATGGTGATTTCTGCTTCATTAAGTCTTAGCGGGTGATCATTCTGAACTCCCTGACAAAAAGAAAAGAACCTGTAGTCTAAACACTTTGTTAGAGAAAGAGCAGCAATCACAGTCACTTGACAATCTACATTGTCAAAGAAGTAGAGTAAGTTTACTTTAAACACTGTGTGTTTATCCACAGAACAAGGTTTAATGCAAGAAAGTATTCCACAATTACTCTAAAATAAATGCATTGACAACACCACTCTGTTTTCAAAGCCCTGTAATTCTGTCTGGGTGTTTATTTTCTTCCTGATGATTACAGCAGAAGATATCAAGATGTTACACCAGGTTTCTCCCTGATGAGCAGAACACAAAAAAAAAGCCATCCACTGCCTTCTCCCCACACTCAGCCCAGACTTTCTGCCACTTTCTGCCTGAAAACTCTTTTAGTTCCTTTAGTTGGCTCTCTCTCCTTCTGTCTACTCCTTCCATGGTGACCCCTCCTGAGTCATTCCCCAAAACCTATGTGGGAAGTGTCAAGTGTATTCTTAGATGCAAGAGCTGGAGAAGAAAGAGAAGGAAGAGTCTGACACGTACCTAAAGGAGAGCCCAACATGACACTCCCAACATCACGATCTGAAAGGTCAAAAGAGCCATCAGTCTGTTGAACTCACTTTAAAAATAATCCAAACCTGATTTTGACAACTAAAAGACTCAAACAGGTGTTCAGCTGACACAGCCCTAGAAGTGTTTGTAACTATCAGAACACCTGATTCCTGCCTTAAGGACCTGGATTCTACTTTAAATTCTGCAAATCTGCCCAAAGCCATCCAGCAGACAAGTGTTTCAAGTGTACAACTCAGTCTCCCCTACTGCAAGTTGGAGACTTCTACCTTCCTTTCCAAAGCACACCAAGTTCTGCTGCTGAAAGCTCTAGACTTTCTGCATACATAAAATATTACATCATTTTACCATAACTGGTATTGCTTAGACAACCTAAAGAGGAAGGAGTCTCAGATTTTTCCGTTTTCACAAACTACTTCCTTAAAAGCCTCTGCTACCACTTGAAATCAGTAGCAGTAAAAAATTAAATCACTGGCAGGACCAAAATAAGCATTAAGACCTAAAATAAGACTCCTTATTTCTGGGTGTATAGAGAAAAGAAATCAGAACACTGTCTACATAACAACAATCAGAGAGAAGCTTCTGAGCTCCAACTTTCCTGCAGTTAATGGCTCCAGCCTGAAAGTGGATGAAAAAAAATAAATTAGACAACAATTTTCCTGTTCACTAACAGAAATGAAAGCCCTTTATGGAATAGTGGCATTCTTAAAAAGAAGACTCATTGTATGCATGCACTTATTAAGTGCACAAAAAGCTCCTATTTAAACAGAAGCCTGAAAATTTAAAAGTAAGTTGTTATCTTTAACTTGCACAGCTCCCTTTCCTTTAACTTTCTATGAGCCTCCCAAATCCATGCCCACATAAAAATGCAGACAGTCCTATAGAAAAATCTAGGCAGGAAAGTAGCATTTCTTTTAGGGAAACATTATGAAGATGAGCAGAGATAAACACTTAAGGGAGCTTTTTATGCATGGTAAGGTATTTTCTGAAATACAACCCTTTTACCTGCATAGGGCATCAAAGCTTGTTTCCTTGAAAGAAACAGTATCTGTCGAGGCTAATTCTCCTTAATTAAGTAAATACTGGTCTGCAGAGCAAAGGCTCTACTAGCAGCCTTTATCTTCTCCAGTCACACCATAGAAGGTCTACCGAAAAGAAAAAGCCTGCACACACACTAAACAGAAACTTTCTGCCAAAGGTACCAAGCCCAAGTTATTTCCATTTCAGCCCTGGGTTCGGTGACACCCCACAGTGCCCAACTCCAGGGGTTACACTCCCCCACCGCCAAGGATGCACCAGGCAACAACCCCTCCGCAGCCACAGCATCGCTGCGAGGACTCATTCCCCGTCCCATCTCGAGTACACAGACCCGGGGGCACTTTGCGTAGGTAGGGAAACCTCCTTTCTCCAAACCGTGAAGTTTCGCCCATTCTGACTTCGAGGATGCTCCTTTATAATGTCTTTTCCAGAAGGCAGGCCACACCTATATCCTCTTCCCTCCGTGTTTCCACAAAGCTTTCCTCGGTCCCCTTTGCGGGGGAAGTTTCCTTTGAGCCTTTTTTCACCGAGCTGGACCCACACCTCGGGGCGGCCCTGCCCGGCTGCCCCAACACCTGCGGGACCCTCCCGGAGGGGCGGGGAGAGGAGCCGGGGCTGGGAGAGGAGCGAGGAGACGGGGCCGGGAGAGAGGGGCTGGGAGAGAGGAGAAGCAGGGAGAGAGGAGAGAGGAGCCGGGGCCCCGCCCGCGCTCCCCTCCCTCCCCGCCGGCGCTGCCGGGCACGGCCCC